>CAJFCP010025980.1:41571-85349 GCA_904066005.1 Synergus itoensis | reverse complement strand
AAAAAAAAAATTCTCAAAAAAAAGGAGAAAAATTTGGTACTAACCCTTTAAGGTCGATGGAATTTGAAAGTAAAAATTGACATCAAACTGTCAAAATCTGTGGAAAGATACTAATGTTATCACTAGGATTAGTTTTGAGCGTTTTGAAGGGAAAAAAGAGCAAGTAGGTGGGTTTTTGCTGGCACATTGTGGGAAGAAAAGGTGAAGAACACAATTTTTCCAGAAAAACAATATATTATTCACTACAGGTGAATAAATATGCATTAAAAATGATTGTGCCCTAAATACCAAGAAGTGAAACACACGTGTGGTGTGTGATTGATAATGTCAGTATTTAATATTTAAAGAGATTACCGTTCATGACGATAAAAAATTCGTTTTTTTTTCACATAATTTGTATCCTGAAAATGTTTAGAACATCTGGGTAATTAGTATATTGTATAACTAGGAGGAGACCTTTCTTGTTCTACGGTGAGGGAAATGTTTTTAGGACGAATCCTAGTCCAGTGCGCCACAGGTTACGTACACGATTCGGAGACGAGTCCTGTCTACGCGCACAAGGATACGCGTGATATTAAAGTTTTTTTTGTGGTGTAGGTAGTAGTGTTCAAATAATGTTTGTGAAACTGGTTATTTTAATTAACAAATTGGTACTTAGGATTTATTTTACTATCTACACAAATAAATGGGATCCAAGATTACATTCAAAGAAAAAAAGATACGTTACATAGTCACACATATAATTAAAATTTGTCGCTATTACGCCAGTCAAGAGAGTTCGTTTCTCAAATTATGCTTGAGCTCTTTCATTAATTCGCGTAAATCCGTATAATTTCGCGACGGATCGGAGTCTCATGAATCATTTGATTCGAATAATTTCAATTGAATTCTTACGCAGTACCAATTCCTAAGCCGTAAAACCAGAAAGGTCTCTTCCCAGTCAACCACAATTTTTTTTAACATCCTATAATTTACGCAATTATCAAACCTGTGAGTCGGATCCGTAATTTCGTTTTTCAAAACTGCAGATCAAAGAGGGAAAAAGCTGATTGACGATGAAGTTAACCTATTATGAAAATTATGGCGGCACTGAATACGAAGTTGGATTAGAAATTCCAATACAACTGTGGGGATCCGGATGGCGTCACTATAATTAGTCTATCGTCGATACAATATTCGCACACTAGTTACTGTCGCGCATGCGTACTTTGAGCAAGATCAACTTTTTGTAACGCATATTCGCGAATGCGCACTTCGATCCCGAATTAGTTTCTAGAAGAGCCGGAATTCAGTATAGTAACATAACCTCACTGCTGGCTTTAGTTGTCAAAAACTTAATCATTCGCACCTGATATTTATAAATGGTTGATCAGTTACGCGTAATATGTTCATTTTTTACGTATAATACGTAATTTACATGTGAGAAACTACGTAAATTACCTTCTCGTTTTTAATGTTTCTCAAATCGAACATGCCATGCATTTGTTATAAAAAGAATCGTGTCAAACAGGTTCGGAAAGTAGGCAGTCATAATTCTTGCGAAGTTTACTATACTTGCCATCGGCTCATCTACGGCTGGTTTCCGGCTCGCCTTCGCCTCGCCTCGCCTCCAACTCGTTTCCGGCTCGTCTTCGGCTTGCCTCCAACTCGCCTCTGACTTGCCTCCAACTTGCCTTAGATTCACCTCTGGATCGTACAGTAAACTTCACACTCGTTTGAAACTGCCTACTTTCCGCACTTGTTGCACAATATACTATTTTTCATTGCTTGAAAATGAATTTTATTATTTTAAAGGCATTTTAAACTCTCGCACGTTACTCGCATTTTAACATCAAGCGTATGACTTTCACGGCGTGCGATCCATATGCGTCTCATATGAGGACGTATGTGCGTGCTCAGGTGAAGACACGCGTGCCCCGCACGATTTTTATCGGTTTATGATCTACATCATTATCCATAGAATCGATCGTAAAGCGGTAATTAGGTCTAGATTACAATTGATCAGAACTGTCATGCATTGAGATTTTAATGCCAGTCCTGGTCGTTGAACAAGTAATTTCATCAAATGATTATTCATATGACCATAGGAGCACGTTTCATTTTTACATTCTCCTCAGAGAAGGTATAAGATTTGTGTAAAATTAAAATTTGTGTCTGTAGATTTTAGTTTTAATATAAATTCCTTTGGCGAGTAGAAAATTTTGAACGCGTTTTTTAAATGTAGTGGGGCTATAGATAGTTTTGATTGCTTTATTTATTAAATCTCTTTATTGAAGTACATGCGTTGATCATCGAAATGCGTTAGGTGATTGTCGTGTGACGTGTTATGTGTTCGCTACATAGTACGTGGGAACCACGACAGATAGCCGGTCGTGGATAAGAGAGCTCGAGCGGTGCGAGCGAGTACGAATATCGTGCGTTGAACAAGCGGTATGTTAGCTTGGTTGATGCGCCTAGCGGTATGCCACCTAGGCGAGGGTGCTGGAGTATAGCGGTATGCCAGTCAGGTCCAGCTTGTACTAGGACGGTATGCCTTCCCAGAGCAATCTGACGATTTCTCGTCGCGGTCGTCTTTTTATACCCAGCGGGCTTCGCAGAGTCGCGTGGTGAGTGCAGAGCTGCATGGAGGGAGATGCGCGAGATGCATTTTCTCGGTCTCCGCGCTTGTCCACGTCCCCGCTCCGCTACACTCGCAGTGTAAGCGGAAAGTTTCTTTACCGCGCCGTAGTCAGACGTAAGTCTGAGTATTTCGAGGCGAAGATTTTTTTCCTTTTCCCTTAAGTTATTTTATTTCTATTCATGCATTTTTCATCGTCATGAACGTTAACCACACCTTAATTTGCTGTGAGATGGTAAATATATTAGTTGTACAAAGTAAAGCGATAACGCGGAAGGAACGACTTTTGGTCGTACTCAAGCAGAATAAATATGCATGTCAAGAATCTAGTTTTACACACCGCAACGTAACGTAAAATCCGCTTACCTCTGACAATACCGAACGGGAAAGACTCGAAAGTATGACTCTACAGCCGTTACTCTTATTTCGAAAAAAGATTTCATCTACAGAGCGAAGACACGTAATTCTAATATTGGTTGAATGATATGAGGAAATGGAATTTGAGGTTAGAGCGTGAATTCAAGCATTATTTTGAAAACATTCCATATAAAGAGTAAAATATTCTTCACTATTCTTCCTCGTTGATTAGTCTCAAGTCGTGACGAACTATTTCCATGAACATTATAGTGTGCCGCATTTTCTCATTTCGACCCTCAATCAGCTAATGTTGCACTCTTCGCTCGAAATGAAAGCTAAGGAATTCTAATAACCGGAACCTGTTTCTTAACCAAAATAAAAATAAAGTACCCACTCCAAAGGCCTGAAGGATACTTGAGAAAGGCATCTAGGGAGTAAATCGATTTTCCTGCAGACGACGAATGGCTCGGCATTTTCTAGCGCTCTCTAATAGTACCCTAGTGGTGCGGTGAACGATGGCACTTTACTTGTACACTACGCGATTCCTCGGCACGTTTTGTACATTAGATCTCATTCACGAATAACCGTCAGTAGGGAAAGTTTATATTAAATGTGTTAAACTTGCTCGAATCGGGCAGCGCATTTGTTGACTCACTCAGATTTTGAGTGCCGAAAAAAGAAAAATTTTTTACAATAATTTAAAAAATCTCTTAATAATGCAAAAGAATCCAAATTATTCAAAAGAATATAAAATAATTTAGAGTAATTTAAAATAAAAAATTTAAGTAGAAAAAATTCAAAACAATTCAAATGTAATTGAAAGTAATTTAGAGTAAGTGATGCGATAATAGTCTTTGAAAATTAATTAGAAAATGAGGGGTTAGAAAATGGTGATGAGGAAGGGTGGGTAAAGCGGTTTGGAAAATAAGGTTAGCAAAAAAGGCTAGAAAATAGTGTGGAAGAAAAGGTTCAGAAAAGGAGGTTGAAAAAGTGGTTTGGGGAAGGACATGGGATAAGGGTTTCGGAATAGTGTGTTAAGTCTGAAATAAATATTCACAGAGAAAATTTGCATAAAATCCTTTAGAGAAATTCACATAACATGGTAGGCAAGGATTGAGAAATAAAGAGCTTGATCTGGAAATCTAATTCAAAATAATAAAGTATTAAAGTTTATTAATTATAAGCATAGAAACTATTAAATCTAAATATAATATTCCGCACAAATTCATTACTCAGTTTCGCACAAAAGAAGGATCTTTGTCCACGCACAGTCGTATCTATTCGCACGCACTTCTCGTCTTCGACTCTCTGAACGTTCTTATCTCTAAAATTACTCAAACACGAGTTACCTCACTTAAGTCTTTCATTCTAAAATTGCTCATGCGTACATCCAAACGAAAATGATCAAAATGTCGTGTTCGCTAATACTCAACCATCCTAAGTTAACATTCATCCTCGAATTACGCTGAAAGATTTTCCTTCAAGTTTAGAAAACATATCTTTCATTACCAATTTTTCCCATACTAAATACATACATATATGAGTTACGTAAATTAGACAACAGAATCGTCGTATCGCTCGGGTTTACGGGTTATTCGTTTCGATCGTACATCATTAACTTTTTGACTTATGTCCCGCTCGTTTACATTGTTTGGATTTAAAATTTCGTTGTTTACATCTTGAGAATCGGCTGATTCACAAAGTGTCACATATTAAACATCATTCTCGTATTTTATAATATCGTCGTTTTCGTTTTAAACTGGTTTTCAAATTTTCAATTGCTCAGCGTGTGCAGTTGAAGCACACTTACGACCCAAATTATCTATTCGCACATCTGCAATTCCATACGTATCGCTAGGGTGAATTTTAGTGATTACTAATGGCCCTCGAAATTTTCTTTGCAGTTTAACAGAGTCGCTTGTTTGTTTTGGAACGTCGCGCATATAAACAATATCACCTATATCAAACTTTGCATAAACATTCTTATTTGTATCATATCGCTCCTTATATTAATCTTGCTCTTCGATAATTCGCTGTCGAGCATTCTCTTGTAGTTCGCACGGATTTGTATATCTGTCTTCCCGTTCTAAGGTCAAATTACGTAGAAGACCTTCATCGTATCTGTTAACATATCCAAATACTAACTCAAAAGGACTACTTCCGGTTGTTTTATTTTTGCATTCATTTAAATCTCACTGAATTTTTTTCAACTTTCGATCCCAGTCTTTGCCTTGTTCAGACTCTATGTTCGCATGAATTTCCGGTATTACAGTTGTATTCGTTCTTTCTAAGTTTCTACTAACCCACTTGCTTGCGGGTGACGCGGGGAATTTAAAGTATGTTTAATACCATGCTTTGTACAGAAATCTTCGCAAATTTTTGACGTAAAACATGTTCCTCGATCAGAAATTATTTGCATTGGTGCCCCAAAATCCAAAATGATATTTTCTAAGGCCCGTACGACATTCATAGCCTTTGTATCTCGCACGGGTGTTAGTATCGCATATCTCGTTAACGTATCTATCAAGATAAGTATAAATTTATTTCTTGACACAATAGTCACAAACGGTTCTACGTGATCAATATGAACCTTTGCGAATGGTCTGTCACCCGGTTTAATTGGATGAAGCTCGCCGGCTCGAGGTCCAGTCTTGGTTTTCGAAATAATGCATTGAATACAACTGCTTATGTGTTGACGTACATAACGAGTCATACCTGGAAAGAAATAGAATTCACGTAATTTCGCTACAGTTCTCTTTGTGTCCGTATGACTTTGAAGATCATGAAACCGAATGATCATACTTTTGCGTAAAGCGTTCGGAATAACGTACAATAAAATTTATGGTCTTCACGTTTGTATGGAATCGAATTAATTAATTTATAATCTCTAACTTCCGCTTTTTTGTGTTTACTTCTTTCTTCTTCCGGTTTGCTTAAAATGTCTTTTTTGCTTTGCAGTTTTTCGTCTGCGAATTGAAAAACTAAAATTTCCTGATCTATCATTTGTGTGTATTTAAATATATTAAAGCGCTACAATCGGTAACAACCGTAAAATTAATATTGATAAGCCAAATTCTAAATCGCGTAATTGCCCAAATCACCGCCAGAAGTTCCAATTTACACGAGTGGTAATTCTTTTCAGGTTCACTTGTCCTTCGACTGATCGCATAAATTAAGTGAAGCTTTCCGTCCTCTCCTCTCTGAAAAAGCAAAGCTGCTAAACCTAAGGCACTCATATCTATGTGAAGTTCAGTAATTAAGTCAGGTCGAAAGGGTTGAATAATCGCAATCGGCTCTTTCAAAAATAGTAAAACAATACTCCGAAAAGCGTTATCTTCTTTAGCAGTCCATTTAAAGGTCTGATCCTTTTTTAACAAATTATATAAAGGAGATAATATTTCCGCAAATTTGTAGATATAACGACGAAAGAAACCTACTAGTCCTAAAAATTAACACACTATTGCAGTATTCGTAGGGACTGGAAAATCACTAATTACTTTCAATTTTATTTTTCCCGGTTGTATCCCTTTTTCTGAGATTTCAAATCCCAAATATGAAACTTGTGGTTTTAAAAAGTGAAATTTCTGTAGATTAATAGTGAGGCCTGTATCAACTAGAGATTTCATAACGGTAATGAATTTTTCCCTCAAAGTTGGCCAATCCTTTCTCGAAATCAGAATATCGTCTAAATAAAAGAGAATGTTGTCTTTTCTAAGTGGACCTAACACTCTTTGCATCAGTTTTGAGAAATAAAAAGGTGCGTTCATTAGACCGAATACCATTCGCGTAAATTCACCAGTATCGTCTGCTGTGATAAATACAGTTTTGGCTCGAGCTTCTTTAGATAAGAGTACTTGTAAATAACCCATAGCTAAAAATAGAGAGTTACAGTCTGTTCAACAAGAGCGTGTGGTCTGTATTTTTAAAACTATTGGAAATTTTTGAACGTTTTTTTTTTAAATTAAAGTACGTTCAAAGGACTAATACGCGTTTATGATACCGCTTCAGTATCGCTCGAACCGTCCGAGAGAACGCACGCGAACGAAAATGAGTTCTGTTTACGCTAAACGTTTTGAAGCCGTCTTCTTGTGTTCCCATCCAAAAGGACCAAAAATGTCCGTCGCAGCGGCTGCTAAATACTTAAAAAAGTCACAGTCGTTCATCATGAAGTGGGTTGAGCGGTATAAAGTCAGTGGAACTGTCGATGATCTTCCTGAAAGAGGAAAAATGCGTGCAACAACCAGCAAGGAGGACAAAGCGATCGTGCAGCTATTCAAGCGTACCCCCACTCTCGGTTTGCGAGATGCCAAGGCTATACTAGCCAAAAAGGGAGTACACATTAGTATCAACACCATACGACAGCGATTGGCCGAATCAAAGATGCAGTACCGTAGCACGAGGCAAAAACCCCTACTCTCAGAAACCCATATCGAAAAACGGAAGGCATGGGCTGCTGAAAATCTCGACCGGGACTGGTCGAACGTTATTTTTTCTGACAAAGCGTCGTTCTGGGCATGGGTTCCCATTAAGTATGCCTGGTCTACGGCTGGCAGTAGATTTCTCCAGCGGACCATTAAACACCCAGTGAAGATCCATGTTTGGGGATGATTCTCTGAGCGCGGTTTTGGATGTTTGGAGCTCTTCACCGAGAACCTCAACGTTCAGAAAATGTTGCAGATATACCAACGTGGTCTTCTAAGGTCTCCTAAAAAGATGTTTAGAGCCGATAACACCGATTGGATCTTGCAAGAGAATAACGACCCGAAACATCGAAGCCGTCTCTGCAGCGCTTGGAAAGAGGAAAATGACATCACGACCTTGGACTGGCCATCACAGTCCCCAGATGCAAATCCAATCGAGAATGTCTGGAGTATCTTGAAGAGGAAGCTTGCCGGAAAACGTGTCTTCACCCTAAAACAGCTGTCACAAAGAATTAAAAAGTTATGGCTAGATTTACCAACGAACTATGCCGAAAAATTAGTTGAATGTATGCCAAGAAGGTGCCAGGCCATTCTGGACAACGATGGAGACTGGACCATTACTAAGTGATTGCGTATTAGTACTTTGAAAGTACTTTAATTTAAAAAAAAAATCGTTCAAATATCTTTATTAGTTTTAAAAATACAGACCACACGCTCTTGTTGAACAGACTGTATAAATAATTTCGTGTCCCTGAGACTAGCTAATTGTTCGTCGATATTTGATAGTGGAAAATTTATTCTTTCGGTTTGTTTATTTAGAGATCTATAGTCTACGGTCTACCACTAAACATGGATCGCCGTTTTTCTTTTTAATAAGAAAAGCTGAGCTTACGTAAGGAGAATTGGTTTCGGTGATCCGACGAGGCTTAATTCTTTATATTCTTCTAAAATATCTTTAGTAATTTTTCTTCCTACATCGCTTACTGCGTAAGGTTTTCGTGAGATGGGTTTACTATTGGGAATTGCATTAATCTCCAGCTCAATTAAATTCGTATGTCCTAAGTCGCGCATATTTTTCGCTACTCCGCACCTAAATACATTTAAAATCTTAATGATATCTTCGATTACCTCTCTTGGTAGATTATCTATACTGTTGATCTCTGAAGCGTTGACAGGTTCCCTTGGTGTTTCCTCGATAGATTTTCGGCTAGGATGGGAAACGATCGCCTTACCGATAATTTCCTCTGCTTGAAGCTGAAGTTTCGTTGTGTCGAAGTTCATGACAGGTATCGTAAACTATTCTTCGCCGCCCCGCACTACAATAAAATTTACAGATCGTGGATGTAATTCCACATTGCGAACCACTGACAAATTTTTTTTTTAGTTTCACTCACGGCAATTTTTTGAAATCGAGCGAATTCACTATAAACGAAAGTGAGAGTATTGTTGACTTTATAGTAGTCAACTAAACGTGAATCAGTATATGATCTTCCGATCAACACATCTACTGACTGTTTATCGTCTGACACGACAATGAAACGAACAATATTCACTTTCACTCCAGCCAGTATGGTATCAGCAATGACATATCCTGGAGATTCGGTTATAAAATGCTACGGTCCGAAACTCTTGAGAGAGAGCTTCTCTGGAATCATACTGAATCCACAGCTGACTACTCTTGAAGCTTTAATGGTGCACTCCGCTGCTCCTGGATCGACGAGTGCTGTCAGTGAATGCTCATTAAGGAGAGCTTCCTTTAAATACTTTTTGATGGTGAGATCCAACTCCTCATTGTCAAGCTGATTGACTTCCGTTTTAACCACTCTTCTCTTAAAACAATGTCGTTGAGTGTGTCTTTTTCCGCCGCAATTCAAACAATTTTCTTCTCTCTTCTCCTCTGGACAGTTTCTAGCGATGCACAGTGGGATAGAATCCCGAAAAATTGGCCAAAAGTCTATTTAGTAGAGTCAACAATTGAAGCTTTTTCCTAAAAGTAGACATATGAAAGTAGTTGAATACAAAGTTTCATTTAAAAATTTGAAATATTGACCAAAATATAAGCAGTTGATTTTAAAATTTACATGTATTTTTCTTGATGTTAAATTTGTTAAATAACTTGTAATGCATGAAATATTTGAATGTCATATGGAAACTGTAATTTTTTTCACAATAATGAAGTTATATTAAAGTGGAAAATAATGCAAATAAGTCAAAAATGTTTTTATTTTCTTATGAAAATCTACCTTCTTTAATAAAATATACGAAATAATTTAAAGTTGACACGCCGCCAAACAAACGTACTCCGAGCTACCGCCTCGCCTCTGAGGCATAAATTCGAGGTAGCATTCTGTTCTGCACATCCTGAGCTACAACTCACATATGCGCTTTTTTGCGGAAACTGATAAACTGATTTATTTAGGTGATTATAAGTCTGGATCGGCATTTTAAAAATCGGCAGGGTTAAAAATCGGCTACAGCTTACAATTCTCAACCGATTTAGACGTTTTTTTTTTAAATACGCAGAAATAGTTGTACAAGACCGTCTATCGAATGGATTTTTGAATTGAAGCATGAATAATTATTTACATAAATAAACAATCAGGAGTAAATTACACTTTTTGAGAATGTGATTTTGTTTCCGAATATAAGACTGTCATAATTGCTACTGCACCTTAGAATTAATGTTGGTACTCATGAGGAACATATATAATTAATTTTATTTTAAAGCTAATTGTTATAAACAAATTACAGAAATGTGACTAAACCACGTGATCTAATAACGTAACTAAACTACGTGGTCTGAATTAATAGTTAAAAAATCTTTAGTTCCCTCTTTGCCACTAGGTGCGTTATGTGATTAATTCCCATAAGCGAGGGGACTCACAAAAAATTAAGCACACCGAAATTTAAAAAGAAATAAATAAATAATATTTTTATTTTGATAATAAATTCGCAATCAGCCACATCGAAAACCCCCATAATCAATTTTGAAAAAAATAAAAATATTTAAAAATCCGCCATATTGAATTCGCCATTTTTCTTTTGAATTTTTTGGCACCAGATTCGTAATGAGCGACCTCTAAAACCCCCTTGTGCTAATTTTGAAAAGAAAATAAAATATTTATTTAGCATAGTGGTCCGCCATATTGGATCCGCCATTTTGTTTTTTAAATTTTTGACAACGGATTCGTAATCAGCGACCCCAAAAATCCACCGAGTAAAATAATTTGGCCCATTTTATGAAAATCTTCTACTGTTGGCCAAATTTTCGGGATAAATTAATAAAATAATTTTTATTTTTATTTTTAAATTCTTTTTTCACAGCGCGGCTGCTAAATACATCAAGAAGTCGGAGACGTTCGTGAAGAGGTGGGTTGAGCGGTATAAAGTTGATAAAACAGTCGACGACCTTCCCGAAAGAGGCAAATATCGAGTAACTACCAGCAAGGAGGATAAAGCGATCGTGCAGTTGTTCAAGCGTACCCCTACTCTAGGATTGCGAGATGCCAAGGCTATACTAGCCAACAAGGGAGTCTACATTAGTATCAACACCATTCGACAGCGTTTGGCTGAATCGAAGATACAGTACCGTACCACGAGGCAAAAACCCCTGCTCTCAGAAACCCATATGGAAAAACGAAAGGCATGGGCTCCGGAAAATCTCCACCGGGACTGGTCAAACGTTATTTTTTCTGATGAAGCGTCGTTCTGGGTATGGGTTCCCATAAAGTATGCCTGGTCTACGGCTGTCAGTAGATTTCTCCAGCGGACCGTTAAACACCCAGTGAAGATCCATGTTTGTGGACGCTTCTCCGAGCGCGGTTTTGGATGTTTAGAGCTCTTCACCAAGAACCTCAATGCTCAGAAAATGCTCCAAATATATCAACGTGGTCTTCTAAGGTCTGCTAAAAAGATGTTTGGAGCCGATAATGCCGATTGGATCTTGCAAGAGGATAACGACCTTAAACATCGAAGCCGTCTCTGCACCGCTTGGAAAGCGGAAAATGACATCACAACCTTGGACTGGCCATCACAGTCCCTAGATGCAAATCCAATCGATAATGTCTGGAGCGTTTTGAAGAGGAAGCTTGCTGGAAAACCTGTATTCACCCTAAAGCAGCTGCCACAAAAAATCAAGAAGATATGGCTAGATTTACCAACGGACTACGCTGAAAAATTAGTGGAAAGCATGCCGAAAAGGTGCCAGACCATTCTGGACAACGATGGGGACTGGACCATCTATTAGGTAGTAGCGCCGTAGTGCTTTGAAAGTATTTTAATTTAAAAAAAAACGTTCAAAAGTCTGTAATAGTTTTCGAGAAATCGACCAACGTTTCTTGTTGAACAGACTGTATTTGCGAATTTCCATCGTCACTGCCTTCCACGATTTGATGGAATTCTTGAGCGAAATATTCAAAATCGCCTCCCTGCGCCAACTTTTGTCTTCTTCGTTTTTTAATATCGATCCATTTTCATCATGACCATCAAGCTGCTAGATAACCAACGCTACCGCCATTGAGTACAATGACTACTTCACGTTTATTACTTTTCAGATTAACCGAAATTCCACCTTTAAACACGTAAGAAGACCAGATCAAGACTTTTTTCTACTCTTATCCCACTTATGAATGTTAAGTCTGAAATTAGTATTCACTGAGAAAAGTTACATAAGATCCTTTAGAGAAATTCACATAGCATGGTGGGCAAGGATTGACAAATAAAAAGCTTGATCTGGATGTCTAATTCACAATAATAAAGTATTAAAGTTTATTAATTTTAAGTATAGCAACCATTAATTCTAAATATAATATTCCGCAAAAATTCATTGCTCAGTTTCGCACAAAAGAAGGACCATTGTCCACGCACAGTCGTATCTTATATCCGCACGCACTTCTCGTCTTCGACTCTCTGAACGTTCTTAGCTCTAAAATCACTCAAACACACAAGTTACCTCACTCAAGTCTTTCATTCTGAAATTGCTCATGCGTACATCCAAATGAAAATGTTCAAAATGTCGTGTTCGCTAACAAGTGGTTTGAAGAAAAGTCGAAAAAGCTGTTTGGAAAAGTAAATTTAAAAGAGGGTAAGAAAGTGAGGTGGATAAGTTTTTTTGAAAAGGGGGATTAATAAGAGGTTTGAAAAATAAAGTTGAGAAAACGAGGTCAAAGGGTTAAACAAAGGAGGGTGGAAAAGTATGTAGTAGTATTTTATAAGCAGTTTCATTCCAATAAGTAGAAGCGAGAAATGTCCCGAGGCAAATGAATCTATTTCTCGATTTCTCTTTTCGTCTCTTTCGTGAAACGAGCAGGATTCGTTATAGCGCAGCTTTTATTTTCAAAGCATCGATCACCATAAAGTAAGCTTTGCACCGCTTCTGTGCCCGCGAAATGAGTTTCGCGAGTCCCTTAAGCACTTTACATCAGACGCGAAACTGCCTCCGTTAGTCCCGCTTAATTAAATCTGTCGGTGTTCACAGTCGAAGAGGTTGAAGTCGATTAAGTCGATATCACATCTTCTCATCCCCCCCCCGCACGTGATTGTCAACCAGAGTCGAGTTTATGTGATTTTCATTGGCGTATATATTCATTGCTCTACTATTCAACCAAAGGTGACAAGACGCAACCTATCTTTCTTCTTTAAGTCATCTCTACCGAAAGAAACTCGGCCTTCTGCCTTTCCTCATAAACCAGTGTTACCACGGTCGTTTACTACCAACCTTGGTTTTATCGTTAAGCCCGCGAGCGTCAAATTATTTCCCGACGATAAGACGCACCGGAAAATAGTTTTCCGCATGAGCCACCTCGTTTCGACCTTAAAGATCAGTCTAATGGAATTACACTCGTTCAGAAATGATCATCACTAAAATATCACATAAATTCCTTTGTTAGTATTCATGTTAAGGATGTTTTGAGGATGTTGAGTCCAAGAGTTAATCTCAAAATTCGATCTCTGCAGTTTATATAACAAATTATGATGAGATATTTTTTCCCCAGATGAATGTCTCATATATTATAAAAAAATATCTATCTATTAATCCGTTTCATTCCGAAGTCTACATTCGTGCGAATCTGTGAAGAAGGAGGAATCCTATCAGAATAAATCCGAGTCAATCCAAAGTCAAAATAAAAATTTCTATCGAAATTAAGCTGATTATTTCGATTTCTTTTCTGTTATTATTTTCTCAGAGTTTGATATATAATAATCAACCTCTTACCTTAAACTTGAACCCCAATAGCACTGTATTTGTTAATTCTGCTGTTATTTATACAAATACCCATCAGCAGACTAGGTTCTAACTAGGCGAGGATGTGTGTTATTGGTGACAGCAATGGTTTACATTACGAGATCTGATGGATTGCGACTATCATCGAGAGACCTTCTCGATCAGGGAACATATTCTTCCTTTATTTTTGAGTCCTTGGTTTAATGGCAAGCGTCTATCACAAAAGCCCGCCGTCATTATTGTTCTTGGAGTTGGTAGACAAAGATCACGTTTAATCAGTGGATTAATGGATGTGCAGGTACACTCTCGTGTTAACCCTTCTTAGGGTTTCTGTTTTCGAGCCATAGAGCTCTCCACTCTTACAGCCTGTATACCTCTAGAGAGCATATGAAGGATCTTACGATGGCATAATTTCTTTGAATAGCATCCATTCATTGGAGTCTAGGTTCTCTGACAGAAAAACAGACTATATTGGGCTCGATCTAAATTAAATTCTCTAATCGGTTGACCAAGAAAAAACTCTGATTATTGTTTTATCATACGTTTTATCTTACGTTACGTTTAATGCTGTATGATGCATTTTAAATTCTTTAATCGGTTGGCAAAGAAAATCATGACTATTGTTTGCCGTTTGACGTTTTGTTGAGTTTTGTTGAGTTACACTGATCTAATTGTAAGAAAGATCTGGAGCCAAAACAAATTTTTAATTATCTTACGGTGTGAATCTTGTAAGACAGTACCGAAGGTGTATTATTAATTACCTCGAAAAATTAATAATATCACACAATATTGGGCTTTAGTCATTTAAGGGGACCCGTTAGTCTGAGAGGTCGAAAAAAGAGCGATTATTTACAAATTTTTTTTAAAGACAGGTTTATTTATCATGTTAAAAGTATCTGTCCATTCGATTATTACATATTTGAAACTCTTTCAATAAGTTTTTTAATTAAAAATAATGTAAAATAAAGTAGTTACGTCCAATCTCCAAGAGGTGCAAAATAAAAAGGGCGTTTTCGGTGGCCATAACTGGTCAAATCTGAATCATGTGAAATCAAAAAATTCAAAGGCATTCTTTAGTAGGGGAGAGTGGGGTAATGCCAAACACCTAAGCAAGAACTGAAATAAAATAAAAATTTACTGGAAAATAAAAATTTTTATATTTTATTATTATTAAATTGTCGTTTTTCTATGAAATAGCGTAGAATTTATTGCTAGAATCACAGAGTATTTTAATGTATAATGAAAAGAAAGAAACATTAGTATTCGGAATTACCCCACGACCATGGGGTAATCCCGAACACTCGGTCGGGTAATCACAAAGTGTTAATTTTGCTTATTACAATTAACCCTCATGATACACACTATCAAAAATTTACGTATGGTACACACATAGGTATTTTTCACCCAGTGACTCTTTGACAGCTTCTATCTCTTGATCAAATTAACCAATTTGAGTAATTTTTTTTTAAAGATAGGAAATTTAATTTTGAAGACGATAGAAATATTTACATTTCGTTTTGTATAATAGGAAAAAATTTATTTACAAAAAACGGAAGAAAAATTTTCGTTTTTTTTTCGAAAATGAATTTTTTTTCAAATGCTTGCAGTTTAATGAAAAATTAATATTTTTAAATTTTTAATATGAGAAATGGAAAGCTGAAATTTTGAACTTTAAGATAGCGTTAGCCGATTTTTGATTTTTTTGAAAAACCATATTTTATCTGTCAAGTGAAAAGTAGCAATTTTTGAAGTGATCAAAATTGAAATAAAACTTATCAGTTGGTATTTTAACGTAAAAAAAAAGTTCTTAACGTGAATATTGAACTTCTTTTCATCAAGTTAACATGAATTAGAGTAAATAAATATATTTGTCATATAATTGTTAAATATTTAATACAGTTTTCAAGGTAAAATAAAAATAAAAGGTAAATAATCATAAAAATTCACTGATTATTTTTATTATGAGAAAAATTACAAAGATTTGTTTGTTGAACATATTTGTACAACAATTTAACTTTTAAACAATTTTTTTTAAATTGTAAACATTTTTTAATTGTTTGCGCTGCACTCCACGCAAATCTTCGCCACGTGCTCTCTGCACCTCTGCACCTCGCTCCAAATTCAATGTCTCCTTCTGAAATAAATTATTTCTAATTAATATTTGATAATTCCTGGATAAAATATCTTAAAACACTACCTTTATTACATATTTATTGTAAAATATAATGAAATTACCTTTCGGAGTGCAGCAGCTCAGTAGGCGAAAAAAGGACGCTCCCGCCAATATGTTTCCTTATTTTATGCACATAAAATTTTTTATTTTATGCAAAACTCACAAGGAACAGGGCCGGCGGTATAGGTGGGTAGTATGGGTACTACTACCCACTCGGAAAAAATCCCTGTGGGTAATTACCCACTCGAAATTTTCGGACAAAGTCTTATATAACACTGAGCAAGTGTTATTTTTTATTTTTTATTATTTTCTCATTTTTTATCGTAAACCTGTGTTCCTCATGTTTCCATGTGAGTAAATTGTAAAAAACATTTTCCCCCCCCCCCCCCCTCTTAACTCCTTACTACCAACTCGGGATAAAAGTGTGACATCGGCCCTGATAAGGAACACTTTTTTCCAACTCTTTTTATATATTTAGTCACGAAAAACCGCGTAGCACACTTTAATACAATTTTTAATTTTTCCCACTCATGTCAGTAGGTTTTTGTGACGTTCGATACACACAGGGTATGGCGTACCCATATATCCACTTTGAACAGTCACAGCTCGGCTTCTGTTGGAAAACTGACATCGGCCTTTGGAGGCGTCGTAGTAGAGGCCTGGGACTACCTTGTATTCCCAGTCCCATAGTCCTAAACTTACGTGTTTCGAAATAGCGCGTATTCAAACAAAACTACTGGGTATACCTAACCCAGTGTGTATCATGAGGGTTAAAAAGGAAATTATTTAGATTTCATAAAAATATTAAATTTCGTTTAATTAATTAATAAATTATTTATATTTAACATTTATATAATTAATATAAATGTTATTATAATTTTAAATTATTGTACATAAAAATTAAAATAAATTTTTAATTTTAAATAAATAATTATAATATATAAATTATAATTTATAGGTAGGTTATTCAGATATAATATAAATAAATTTCGTTGAATTAATTAATAAATTATTTACATTATTATATTTACATAATTAATATAAATGTTATTGTAATTTTAAATTATTGTATATATGAAAATTAAAAATATTTTAATTAACCCTTAGCTGCCACACTGTCATTGGGGCGTTTTCTACCCCGCTGGATAAAAAAGTAGATTGCGAAGCAACTATTACTTTTCGACTTAAAAAAAATTGCTGATAATTCTTAAGAGATATTTTAGAAGAATTTATGCTGTGCTCATTTTATAAAAAATAATATTTAGTATTTTTAAAAAATTTAAGAAAAAGTAAGAAAAAAAATTCTGGGGCGAAATTGACCCCAGTGTGGCAGCTAAGGGTTAATGAAAACAAATGCTTTTCATGCTTTTACCAACTTCATTCTCTTATTTTTGATATCTACTTCTACGGCTTTTTGTAAACTCTCTACGGTGTACTTTGTCACCTATAGGTGGCTTCTGTAAAATATTATGATATGAATTGAAATAAAACATTATAAACATAAAACTACTTTTAACGAACGTTTTGGGGTAATCACGAACGTTCGGGATTTACCCATATGAATCGTTCGCCATTACCCCACTTCTCCAAAAACGAGAAACAAATTTTTTTTGAAGTTAGAAAGAAGTAGAAGAAGAAATTCATGGGTCAAAAACTATTCTTAGATAATATGTATTTATTTTTACTCTAAGCAATCGTAATTCAATTATTTACACACCCACATTTATATTCATTTGAATCCAGGAAAAAAATTACATGAAAAACGTCGAAAATATTTGAATATACTTATCATGAATGGCGTGATTAATTTCGTGCTACCACTACCTGTCCGATTCTAGGTTCGGGCTAAACTATCAACTGGTGGACGGACAAGATCGGTTTTCCTTCTCGAATATAGCGAAACGGCTCCGTTCGGATTTACCCCACGTTCGGGATTACCCCACTCTCCCCTAAACATGTGTAGGGAAGGAATGAACGAAGGCTTTATTATATTCTTTTCAAAATGGCGAACTCTTGAAAAAAAATTCATTTTTTGTTGAAATAACGCCCGTTTTTCACCTCAAAAGCAAATTTTTTCTCAAAAAATCCTTCCGTTCATTCCCTAAATAATTATGTTTCAAATAACTGATAACACACCGAGAAAAATATTTTCTTCGTTTAAGAGGAAAATTCCTTTTACGGAATCCTCTCAAAAGTGAGCATATTCCTCTATGAATTAGATTATTTTCCTCTACTTTTAAGAGGATTCCTCTTTATTTGAGAGGAATCCTTTATAGAAGAGAATAATCCTCTAAAATGAAGAGGAACACATTATATACCATATTTTAGAGGAGAAATTGCATCAGAATAAGAGGAATCCTCCTAAACGAAGAAAATATTTTTCTCGGGGCAATATAACAATTTTGTAAAGATGGGATAAGCCGTTGAGACGCTGTGTTGGTTACCGATTTAAAAAACTTGTTTCGAGAAAAACACATTTGAACTTTTACAGTCTGTTCAACAAGAAACGTAGGTCGATTTCTCGAAAACTACTACAGATTTTTGAACGTTTTTGCTTCCTCATAGAGGAAGCTTTGTAATCGTTACATTTTCCAATATTTTTAAAATGGTTTAATTAAACTTTCCTCACGTGATAAATGTCTAATACAACATTCTAATCAATTGTCCGGATGTATGTATGTATGTGTGTATGTGTGTATGTGTGTGTGTGTGTATGGATGTCGCCATTTTTTGTCGCCCTATTAACTTAAAGACAGTTGTAGATAAATTGATGAAATTTGTAGGGTATATTGGCTCCACCTATATCTCAAAACGTGCCAAAGGATTTTTTAAAATATTGAATTTAAAAATTTTTATGTAGATTTTGAATTTTTTTTAAAAATTGATTTTTCGTCAATAACTTCTCAAATAATCAAAATTCATAGCTTATGTACAGGAAAGAAAGATTCCTTTCGTCGAGACGAATCGATTGACCTGTGTTATTAATGGATTTAATTGAATTTAAAGAAAATTATGATTATTTTCAATTTTGAAAATTTTTAATTTTTCATGTATTAGTTCAAATAAAAGCACTAATCTTACAAGTCAATCGATTCGTGTCGACGCGAGGAATCTATGAATGATGGGGTCAAAAGATTCTTTCTTTCGAGAAAAAAGAATTATATATATTTTTAAATATTCAAGAAAATCGTTAATGCTTCCTCTATGAGGAAGCAAATTCATTTGCAACTTCATCATAATGAGGAAGCAAAGTGCTCAAAAAATGAGCACAAAAAATTTAAATATAGTTAACTGGAACACCCGAGATCGGATTCACAGCTAGTTTTTTAAATTAAAGTACTTTCAAAGGACTACGGCGCTGTTGTCAAGTCGTTCTAGTATCGCTCGAACCGTCCGAGAGAATGCACGTGAATTAAAATGAGTTCCGTTTACGCCAAACGTTTTGAAGCTGTCTTTTTGTGTACCCATCCAAAAGGACCACATACGTCCTACAGCGTGGCTACTAAATACATCAAGAAGTCGGAGACGTTCGTGAAGAGGTGGGTTGAGCGGTATAAAGTTGATAAAACAGTCGACGACCTTCCCGAAAGAGGCAAATCTCGAGTAACAACCAGCAAGGAGGATAAAGCGATCGTGCAGCTGTTCAAGCGTACTCCTGCGTCTTTCCAAACGTCTCTGCACCGCTTGGAAAGCGGAAATGACATCACAACCTTGGACTGGCCATCACAGTCCGCAGATGCAAATCCAATCGAGAATGTCTGGAGCGTTTTGAAGAGGAAGCTTGCTGGAAAACGTGTATTCACCCTAAGACAGCTGTCACAAAAAATCAAATAGATATGACTAGATTTACCAACGGACTACGCTGAAAAATTAGTGCCAGACCATTCTGGACAACGATGGGGACTGGACCATCTATTAGGTAGTAGCGTCGTAGTGCTTTGAAAGTACTTTAATTTAAAAAAAAAAACGTTCAAAAATCTGTAATAGTTTTCGAGAAATCGACCAACGTTCCAGGTAAGAAGAGAAGAATTCAGAAAAATTCAGAATTTGAATTCCCATTAATGTGCTAAATTTCCTCCATCGAAAATTCCACCAAAGAGTAGAAAAAATAAGAAAAATCTATTCTTTTTAATCGACTTAGAAAAATTTAATGGAAGCGTATTGGGAGGATTTAAAAAGGTAGGAACGCAGAAGAAGGAATAGAAAGAAAGAGAATCATGTCACTTTGTAGATGCAAAAGTAATTCTTTTTAATCGACTCAAAAAATTACGAAATTATTTATTTGCAATGTAATAATTAATAATTACCAATTTTAATGTAAATTACATTATAAATGAATAATTTTTATTGTGAAAAATTTCTTTTATGAATATAAAATAATTATACTAATAGAAATAATTTGTCGTATTGTCAAATAATATTTTTTAAATTTTGTTTAAAGTTAAATAAATTTTGTTTACCTTACACAATATTATTAAATGGATTTATTATTATTTATTATATGATTAAATCTATAATTTGTTTAAACAATATAAAATATTATAATTAAAATTATTTCACCATTATGATACACAAAACAATTAAAATATCTAAACTTATGTTGTACACGGAGGAATAGAAACTATGCAAGTGCACACGTTTTGTAGACAGATTAGAAGGAATTAAAGTAATCGAAAAGGAAGCATGCAAGTATGGAAATAAAAATAACAATAACAAAAAAATTAAAATTTCCAAGTTTATGTTGCACACGAAGGAATTAAGAGCACACATTTTGTGGACGGATTACAAAGAATTAAATTAATCGAAAATAGAGCATGTACGTATGGAATTAAAAATAACCGTGAGAGGTGTATCCACTGCACGCATTAAGAGGAATTAAAAAAATGGAAAATATGTTCGCCTGCATGGAATACAATTCAAGTGGCAAATATTTAGGAAATAGAAAAGAATTAGTTTCGGATATAAACCTATTCTTTCGTTGGACACTTCTCCCGATGGAAAATTAGCACATTCAAAAAAATTCAATAATGATCACTTTTTCCTTAAAATCTCAAAATATTAATTCTTCTGAATTCTTCTCTTCTTACCGGGTTTCTTGTTGAACAGACTGTAAAACTAGTTATTTGGGGGTTTTTAAGGTCGCTGATTACGAATCTGAAGCCCAATTTTCAAAATTCAAAATGGCGAATCCAATATGGCGGACGAGTTTTCAAAAAATTAATGGATTTTCATGAAACTTGGCATCTGGGGGTTTTTGTAGTCGCTGATTACAAATCTGACTTCAGATTCGTTATCAGAGAACCAAATAATCCCAAGATGCCAAGTTTCATGAAAGCCCATTAATTTTTTGAAAACTCATCCGCCATATTGGATCCACTATTTTGAATTTTTGAAATTCGACATCAGATTCGTTATCAGAGACCCCCAAAACCCCCCCAATAACAAGTTTTATGAAAATCCAACCACTTTTTCAAAAATGTGTCCGCCATTTTGGATTCGCCATTTTGAATTTTGGAAATCTGACCTTAGATTCGTCATCAGAGAAACCATAAACACTCAAATGATAAGTTTCATGGAAATTAATTAATTTTTTGAAAACTCGTCCGCCATATTGGATCCGCCATTTTGAATTTTGAAAATCTGGCTCCGAATTCGTAATCAGCGGCCACAAATATCCTATAGTGTACCAAGTTTCATTCCAATTTATTCAATACGTCGTTCAAAAATGAATTCTTTCGTAAAAAAGAACGTTTTTCAAAATTTGTTTATTTATAACTATTTATAATTTTACGCAATACGTTCTTCATCATTTTTTTTACATTCTGCAATGCAAGTTTAGGATTCGTTTTTAATTTTTCACTGTTTTTTAATTTTGGTCTGTAATGCTGGTTCCACCATCTAGGATTTTTCGAAATTGATAATTTTAATTTCAGACTCAGATTCAACGACCATAAAAACCACCCGCTAACTAATTTCGAAAATAATGTGCCTATTTTTGGAATTTTTATCTGTCATGTTAATTCAGCCATCCTGGATTTTTCGAAATTATTCATTTTGAATTCAAATTCAAATTCAGCGACCATAAAAACCCCCTGAAAACTAATTTCAAACAGAATGTGTTAATTTTTAAAATTTTTTGTCCGCCATGTTTTTTCCGACATCTTGGATTTTTCGAAATTGAATATTTTGAATTTAGATTTAGATTCAGAGATGAAAATAAACACCTCAAGAACAGGGTTGAAAAAAATATAATTGTTATATTGGGTTTAGTTTGAGAAACACTGCATTTTAGAGTTTTTTAAGCAAAAAAATATATAAATATATATTATTTATATATAATTATATTATATATAAATATATAACTTATATAACATTGCAGAAAATTCTGAAAAAATTCTGAAAAATACTTTAATTTGTACTCAATACAAAAAAAAATTGCTGTTCCAAACTACAAGATAGATTATTGGAAAATAAATTTCTCCGTGAAAAAGCACCAATTTGGACTATTTGTTTATATACATTATTTTTATAATTAACAATTAATGACGGATAACATTTTTTTCACATTCATTTATATCCTAGAGACTTAGGAAAAACAAAAATATATACAATTATGTTTACAATGTCAGTTAATAAAACTAGTTAGAGTAAAAACAAAAAATTCTATGGTTATAACCGACACTCCAGGAACAGCCTTCGAAAAAATTAGTATGGATTTTGCAGGAAGATTACCAAAAACAAAATCGGGAAACGAATATATCCTAACAATTCAAGATAACTTTACTAATTGTAAGTATTCATTAGGTATCCCCCTCCCAAATCATCAAGCTAGTATAGTAGCAGACACATTTGTGAAAAAACTCATATGTACTTTCGGATCACCAAAGGCAGTTCTTACAGATCAAGGAACTGAATTTTTGAGTAACCTTATGCGAAAAATGGCAAAACGATTCAGAATTATGCAATTTAAAACCACTGCATTTCACCCACAATCAAACGGCTCACTTGAAAGGTCACATCATGTTCTAAAAGAATACTTGAAACAATTCATTGATAAAAATGCTGAATGGGACGATTGGATTGAATTAGCAATGTTTTCTTATAATACAAGTGTTCACGAAGGAACAAAATGTACACCTTATGAATTAGTCTTCGGGAAATTAGCACGCTTACCATCCAGTAATCCCCCCTCTGAACACGAAAAACTTGAAACATATGAAAATTATTTAAAAAGACTTGTTACTAAACTGCACGAAATGCGTGATATTGTAAGACAAAATTTGATAGCAGCTAAGGAGAAATCAAAGGAATATTACGACAAAAAGGCAAACCCACAAAACTTCCGTTTGGTTCCGATCTTCAACCAGTCTTCAAGAACCTTCAACTAGTAGTCTCACTCTACAACCGAAGTCAGTCTTCGACGTGATCCTTAACCAGTATTCGACATGATCCTTAACCAGTCTTCGACGTGATCCTCTACCAGTTATGTACGTTGTCGACGTGATCCTTCAGTGAACCAGTACAAGGACCAACCTGACGACTACGCAGCAAGGTCCAGGAACCACTACCAGTCAAACTAGGGACCACCCGTCAATGCAGAGTTCTCCAGAGAAAAGATCCAGCCGCAAGGATAACGGTAAGTCCCCCATTTTACTATCTTATTTAACCCCATTACACAATTCTTAATATCAAACTTTTTCATGCTGTACTAGAAGGATTCTTGACACGGCTCTTCTGCTCCGAATTATTGTAACTATTGTAAACCTCCCCCTTGTAATTCGTAGAAAATAAATGTTTATTACGTTAACCAAAAACTCTGTTCAGATAACCTTATCCCCGACTCTAGTAGTACGGAGAGATAATTCAGTTATCTCGTCCTACTATCAGATAGAAAACGAGGAACAATCTTTTAATATAATACAGGTAACTGCGTCTATTTATCTCGGACGTCACACAAGTATATGACTATTTGTAAGCAAGATTAATGACATAAACTCTAACGAGTTTAAGACTGACTTAAACTTTAGTTCAAAGTTTCGAAACTTGGAGAAATTATGTATTTACATTGATTCCTCTCCAAAATTCTGATGTTTTCTTTTCCTAGCAAACTATGGAAGGGCTCCAATGAGCCCTTCCATACTCTTCTCAAAAGTCTTGACTTCCTGGTTTCTCGTACGGGCTTTCAGGACTTTTCAGGACATAAGCAAGTAAAAACTTTAGTGCAAAAAGTGATGAAAAGTGTCTTTTACATTCAAAGTTTTTTAGAGCATAATCTAAATACTCCACAAAGTTGGCGGTTTAATAAGGCTGTTGGTTCAACAGACAAAAAGTCATTTCAAAGGTATAGGTATATAGTTTTTAGGCCACAAAAATACACGGTTTGAAGTGCCGTTTAGCAGGGGAATTCAGATCGTTTCTCGATGTGAGGAATGGTGATAACTCACTGTTATTAAAAAAAAACTAGATTTATTTGGCTAAAATGGACAAATTTCGACTAGGGTTAATTTTTATATTAGGCTAGCCAAAACTTTTCGACTTTAGTTTTTTTGAAAAACAGTGAATCGCAGCACCATTCCTCACATCGAGAAACTCTTCCCTGCTAAACAGCACTTCAAAATCGTGTATTTTTGCGGCCTAAAAGCTATATATCTTCGAAATAACTTGTTGTTTCATTTCGAATATTTATGTAGTGAATTTTTATTCTCCTCTCGCCACTTCTTGCATGTGTTGTAGATTATATACGCGCTTATTGCCGCCTAGTGGAATTTTCAGTTTTCTTCACAATTTTTTTTTTATGTTGCTTTTTCTTTCATGCGCTAAGCCAATTCTTGTACCCGATTTACCACGGCTACATGTGTCCCAAAATGCCTCGACGCATTTTTTAACATTTTTGCTCTATACAAATCAAACCCATAAAGGTAGATTCGAGTCAAACCGTGAATTACATTTTTTACCAAGAAAGCCAATTCCGAGTAAACCAAAAATAACTTTCAGTGGTAAAACGGTAGCATACAGATGCAAACTACATTATCTCCAGTGGGCATTCGAACGTATTGATTCTAATGGTAAGTTATCCATATACTGTCTTGAGTCTCAGATCATATATGTTTACCCCCTCCTCTTTACCATTTTATAAAATAAAATCAATTGTTCAATATAATTTGGAAATTTTTTAAAATATAATTTAAGAACATACTTAAAAAGTGATATAACTGTAAAATATTCCCAAAATATATTTGATAATAATTTGCGTTTTTTCTCAAAAATTTTTAATTGAAAGGGGTATATTTCATCCACGATCTGAGAGCTCTGCCTCGACTGACAAAGTCTCTTGCTTACGTCTATGCGGATATCCAAACTTAATGAAAGTGCTAGGATGGCTGATACCACCTGCTGGGTTTCCTCTTGGGTTTCCCAAATAATACCGAATACTCCCAATACTACTACTTGTCTACTCTCGGCTACTCAAAGAATGTTCAGAGATCGCTAGAGACTACTACTGAATACCAAAAGGATTCCCATGCTCAATTCGAGGTAGTATTCAGGAGAATATTCAGTGCTGTAACATGGATGTTACCCGAAGGCTCCCTCTCGCTACGACACTGGGCCAGTTATTGATCGCTCGAAGGCCCGATCAATAACGGGAGGACCCGAAGGTCCCCGAATCTTGGTTGGCGAGACGCAGAACGACTTGCTACCAGTTAATCGCTTCACTCTGGTACCCAAGCAAGACACTCAAGTCCTTTCCGCGCCCAAAGTTATAGTTCCCGTGTAGTATACACCCAAAAATACGCCGACATCAAGGAGAACGCCGATACCCTACACCTTCCTCAGGAGTGTTCCAGACGCGGAGGACGGCCAGATCCTGTTGGGCAAGAAGCCCTTGCTAGTCGCTGCCTGGAGACAGCCCGATTACGACCAGGAAACGCCAGATCCAAGGTCGAGATCCTTGTTGCGACGACGTTGCGAAACGCTACGCAGTGTTGCCAACTCAGCTACTTTGTAGCTAGATCTAGCTCTTTTTTGGTGTCAGGCAGCTACAAGTTTCGTAAAGTTGTAGCTGCCTGACACCAAAAAAGAGCTAGATCTAGCTACAAAGTAGCTGAGTTGGCAACACTGACGCTACGCCGTCAACTCTCTCTTTATCCTTCAAGGAACCTGTGGCGAGGCCAACCTCGGGAATCTTGACTGTAGTGGCCTAATATATTTATTATTACGCTTACCACTGTGTCATCTCTGACTAATCTTCTTCTCGGCATTCCTGCCTCCCACATCCCCCTTTCTTCCCACGGAATAATTAATCGTTATACCATCAGTTATAGTGCACAGCCCCTCGCCTTATGCGAATTTAGAAGTCTTCATATGGGAAAATGTTGTAAACAGTTCATATTGTAAAATTCTGCTCTCTCTCTCTTTCTTCCTGTTTATGTCAGTATTAATATATTAGAAACATATGTAGTAACAATAAAGATAGGAATGTAGATTTTCACTTTAATTAATAATTTTCCAGCACTGCTGGGTCTACAAGGAAATTAAAACGAATGGTAAGGTCGTAAGTTGACAGTTGGTCAACGTTCATTTCTGACGTATATAGAAAAAAAGGATCATCTACAATGGATCTAGATCCCAGAGCCTTGTGCTGGATGTCCAGAGAAGACCAGATGACCACAAGTTTTAAATTTTTTGAAAAATGGTTACAACCATTCGATAGACCAGGAAAAAATCTATCAAAAACATGTGGGACAAAATTTTGTATATTCCATAGAAAAGGAGTTTAGCACCTTCGAAATAGGATCTACCAGCACAAAATCGAAAAACGCTCGAGGATTATACTTTACCCAAGTTTGAGTTCGATCAGACAAAGTCAAATTCTGAGGAATAATGCCCCACAGATAAAAATACATAGTTTAAATAAAAATGAATTTAAATTTAATAGTCCATTTGACAGAGTAATTATTAAGAGGAAATGTGACCTAAAAATAATAGCGTCGCTAAGATTAGATGTTTAATAGGGTCGAGGAGTGTATCATTGCAACTGTACTTGCATGAATATGTATTGATATTTTAATAAGTACCGCCGCCTCTCTTCAATCTCATCGATATTCACAATGATCGTTACTGCAACCATAATGAGAATCCGAACCAAAGGGCAACTAGAAGGTGTACTTTCGAAACTCTGAACCCTCCGATTTTATTTAAACTCCCTATACCATTTTCATTTTCCTTTACAACGATTTCCCTTTACCATTTCCCTTTAAAATGTGAAGAGCCATGGTTTATGGGATTTTATTTTTTCGAAAATTATCACTTGTAGAGAAGAATGCTTGCAATAAAAAAGTACTTCGATGAGATCCACAACTTTTGTTTGAAACATTTTTTTTTTAATTTTGCATATTGACTGAAATAGAAGTAAAAAATCATAATTTGTATGCTTTTTTCACGGTTTCACCATGAAAACACTGGTCAATAAAATATGACCTATGTGGAGTTGGAATAAGATGCATCATTTCCATGGTAGTTTTCTGTGCTGAATCCAAATCTGAGCTCCATTTTTTTCCAGGATCTCAAGTTTTTGAGATTTTTTGAGTGAAAATTTTTTTAAAAAATTCACAAATAGTGTCATGAAAGGGTGAAACAATTTTTTTTCACGCAAAACAAGACATGATTTCGATGCTTTTTTTAACGCAGAATCGATTGTTTTTTTTTTTCGATATCTCATTTAGTTTCTGAGATAATTAAAAAAAACTAGAAAAAAACATGAAAAAAATGGCTTTACAAAAATCCTTATGTTTAACTGAATAAATTTTATTTTTTAGTCACTGTGGTCTCATTTTCTTCGTTTTTTAAAGCAGAAAAAATTGCAAAAAAATTTACAGTTCCAGCTGTAACGGTTCGAAAGATACATGGCAGAAAACTTGTCTCTTTCTATAGAGTTGCCAATTAGACAGTTTACAAGTACTTAAGGTGAATCATTGTACTGTTTCTTGTGTCTCATTGCATTAAAGTCTGCAATAATTGCAATAAAACTAATAATAATAATACAATAATTTAAAAAAATATATTTACAAGCTGCTAATACGTCTTAGAAACTTTTTCTTTTGCGAAAAAAAATTCAGTTCATACTCCACGGTGCACCGTCGAGTATGAACCGAATTTTTTTCCTCTAAAGTTGTACCGTAGTATATAAACCAAATGCTCATCACCGCGGTGATGAGTATTTTGTTCATCAGTCATGAGCCTCCAGCAGTAGTCTGCTAAAGCGTTCACACTCCACTTACCTTGGTATCTCCTTTCGATTGTAGCGATATCTTAATGAAATCTTTCATCATGTTCATCACTAACTGCTCCCATATTTTCTGGGAAGAAGTCCAAGTGAGAGTGCATCATGTGAATTTTTAGCGACATGTTCACCTTCATTTCCTGGAAGTTTTCCAACATCTTATCGATCAAGTATTTGTAGTTTCTGGATTTTTTGTAGTGAAGCTAAAATCAATGAAGGAGTTTTGCAAGGACCACAAATCCGACAACTGATGTTAGACTTTGATTTTGAAAAAAGCTTGACAGACCTTGAGAAACAAACTTGGTTGTCAGTAAAAGCTGTTATAAACAATTTGTTTGGAGACAAAAAATCCAGAAACGACAAACACCTGGTGAACACTATGCTGCAGAACATTCAGGAAATGAAAGTGAACATGTCACTGAAGATTCACATTCCTCACTCGCACTTGGACTTCTTCCCAGAAAATTTGGTGGCAGTCAGTGATTAACACGGGGAAAGGTTTCATCAAGACATCGCTAAAATCGAAAAGAGATAGCAAGGTAAGTGGAGTGTGAACGCTTTAGCAGACTACTGCTGGAGGCTCATGATTGATGAAACAAATGCTCATCATCGCGGTGATGAGCATTTGGTTCATATACGACGGTACAACTTTAGAAGAAAAAAATTCGGTTCATACTCGACGGTGCACCGTCGAGTATGCAAAAGGAAATGTTTCTAAGACTTATTAGCAGCTTGTAAATATATATTTTTTAATTATTGTATTATTATTATTATTATTGTTCGAATTTTTTTTTCTCAATTTTTTTCCGTATTGTTGGAATATTAATAAATGTCCAGTAAAAAAGTGTATGGTAAAAATATTTTTAGTTTTTTTTTTATCGAATTTCAAAAAACACCCAATATTTGTACCTCTAGACTAGAATACCCCCTTAAAAAATTAAAATATATAAAACTGGAAAACGGTAGTTGTAAATTAGAGCCTCTATTTTAACTACTTTTTTAAGCCATGTAAACGAATTTCAAATTAAGGTAATTAATATCTGAATAAAATTTAAAAGTGGAAAATGTCACATTCATCATTTTAAGTTAGAATATATGTTATCTGAAAGTTAGACACTACAAAGGGATTTAAAATATTGCGAATAAGTTGTCGTATAAATTTACCGATTATTTGATCAAATCTTTGTACGAGTCGGTCTTGTAGCTGCATATTTTTCTCTTTTAACATCCTATTCTCAGAAGTTAAATGCAGAATATGCTTCTTTAGTTCTAGATTTTTTTCAAAACAGTTTTCGCATGACGTACTGTTATTTAATATATCTGTTAGTGGTGTTTTTGGGAAATGGTGTTGTTGCTGCAATAAAATTTCGAAGCTCAGTAAATGTAAACAATGCTAAAAATCCATAAATGAAAAAACTAATGCCAGCTTTAATTTTTTTAAATGCAAACCTTATTGTACTGTTTTTCCTGGTATTTTTCTGAAGTATTATCTAAGTTTGATATGTGGGATTCAACTGGAATGCCGACTTCTTCTACATCGCTCATGTGATTTGTACATTGTGATTGTTTGCCTGTAGAGCTGCTTTCATTGCTTTCCTGTAAGAATGTAATAAAAATATATAAATGGCAAATTGATTCGAACAGAGGAGAGCAATGGTCAAGTGTACTATTCATTTTGACCTTGAGGTCAATTTTCAAAATAAAGGTCATTATCATTTTTTAAATGGTCACCACTATTTTTGCTAAAGACCTTTAAATTTTGCTCTGCTTCGGCCGAGGTTTCAACTGCATTTTCCGTCTTCCGTCCATCTATAACGATATCTTTCAAGTTTTGAGATTTTTCTTTCAAAGATGAGATTTCCTTTCTATTTTCCGATGAGGGAGGTTTCGTCTTTTTCAGTTCATTTACATTAATTTTCTAGATTACAATTCATTAAGGAAATATCAATAATAAAGCGCATTATTATATACCTGGGTAAATTCGCAAAACTTTTAGATTTGTAATTTCATGTCATTACTTGTCTATAAATTTTAATTAATGTATGGATATTTTCTAGATTTTCAAATAGTAGATAATTACTTTTAAAATTGAAAAGGAGTTTTCTTGGGTTATTTGTAATTCCCGCGAGACAAAAGGGGCTGGGAAGCGTTTTACGAACAAAAATTCAAAAAACTAACTTGTGATTTGCTTAATTTTTGATTAATTTATGTTTTCTGTAGGAGCGCCGATGCATATATTTTAATTTGGTACCTAGAGGAAAAGATAGCAGAAACAAACTTGAAATAGACGTATAAATCCCATGAATGTGTTATCATTCCATTCTCAAAAAGTTATAATACCGAGTTATACGCCAAACACATTCAAAATATTCACTTTAAAGCCAACTAAATAGCTGTGAATGAATGATTTTAGCTTGGTAAGTATTTGTAGTAAAAGAAAATAAGGCACCATTCTTTTGCCCAATAAATTTCAAATTTATAATAAATTTATAATCCACTCATTTGCTATTATCATTAAATTTTTTTCTTATGAAAGAACATTAAAATAACCTAAAATACGTAATATAAAACCAATTTAAAATATTGTAAGCGTTTGTTGGAACATATTTAAGCATCTAGGAAAGTGAAATTGTTTTTTGATTTTATTATTCTATTTACTTTATTATTTATTGAATTATGATATTTTATTTATTTAATTATGATATTCTTTACAAAAGCGTTAGAATGTTGTCACATTTATTTCTTGTGAATGCATTGAATAATATAATCATAGAAAGCAAATAACCATAATAACATTTTGTCCGGACTCTATCATTTAATTTTCATAAAAAATATGACTCGTTTCTATTACGATATTAAACGATATAAAATTATTGGAATTTATATTTTCAATAACAATGGTTTTCCATTCTTTAAAATAGCCACAATACTTCAGAAGGAGTGTTAACTTTTCTCTTGAAAACAGTATGCATAATTGAATATTATTCAATATTATATTAAAATTTTAATACAAATTTTTTGAAATTACAAGAATTTTTAATAATATCTATTGAAATTTAATGCATTATTCTTCTTCTTACATTATATAGTTTCAACAGTTTTTGTCTTCCCTTACTTTCTTATAATACGAGTCATTAACATTCTTCTCTTTATATATTTCTGTAATTTGAATTCCATTTCATTTTTGATAAAAAAAATTACATTGAGCTTTTTTGATTGTGAAAACTTGCGAAATTTAATAATTTCATATTTGTCATTATGAATTTGGCCAGTTGTCATGAAATAACAACTAGTCGCACCAAATCTTGAATTAAATTATAGAATTATGACACACGTTATAAGAAAGAGAAGATTATTTGCTATAAAAGTTCAAGTTTTTACATTTTCGAACTTTCTAACAATAAAATTTTGTAAATCAAAACCTATAAAATATATTTAGAGTACTTTCATCGAAAGTAAGACTAAATCACCATATCTATATAAAATGATTGAAAGCAAGCGTCTTTTTAATACGTTTTTTTACGCTAATTTTTAGCGTCCTTCATTTTCTTGGAACATAATAAAAAACGTGCGTCGCGAATCAAGAAAAAATTCAGCTTCAATTTTCGAAGAATATACTGAAGTTTTGTAATAAAATTTGTTGCAATCGATACCGATACTCAATAACTATACAAATCGACACTTTCTTTCTTTTTTCTTTCAAGTAAATATAATGCATATATTTTAAATCGCGGCTTGCAATTCCGAAAGCGTTCGTCTTAAGCGAAAAGAATGTTCCTTTATTTTCTGAGAGCATAATATTATAATTAACAACCAAAATTTAGACATTTATGTCGAATTGTCGAACAAAACTTACTTTCACATATTAAAATTTCATGAATAAATACTCACCTGCCACAACTGCTATTCTTCCTGAACAAATTACCTCATCACATGCCACCGAAAATTCTTTTTCCTTAATTTTCAAGGGATCAAATTTGTGAATTCGATGTTTATGTACAATTTCGGTGATTGGGTGTTTCTTATCCTCATTTTTGCAGGGGTGAGAATATTTCAAAAACGCGTAAGACATCATATATGAATTTATATTTAAGCAAATTAATTATAAGCAAATATATATAACTTAATTAATATTTAATTGATTAATTTTAATTGACTAATTAATTAACTATTAATTAAACTATTATTAATTAATTTTAATTAATTAATATTAATAAATATTTAGTTAATTAAGCCATTTTGAACAAAATTTTTATTTTGAAAAAATTCGCTCGTCAAGTACTTACGAATATTGTTTTATAACCTAAATATAAACGATTTTGATTTCAGATAAGCCGTTCAAGCTGCAGATGGTTCACCGCACGGGCACCATTTTTTTTTTGGATCTTCATAAAATTGACTATAAGTCACTTAATTTTCACTTTTTTATATGAAAAGTTTTTTGTAATTACTTGATATATAACTGATTGGAACTAAGTAATAAAGATTTGTTGTGAATAAATTCCGTCGTCGTAAAAAAATCACAAAAAAATCGATTTTTTGACATTTCTAAGTAGACGTAACCCCTTAAATTCAGACATCGCGTCCACGATTTAAACCGGTTCTAAGATGATTCCAAGCCGGTAAATCTTCGAAAACTCAATTGAAAAAAAAAATTGCCTTAAAAAGTCGTGATTTTTTTGTTTCAAACTGCATTTTTCGATCAAAAAAAAATTTTTTTTCGATAATTTGAATGATACCACCGGAAGGAGCACACATCAAACTATACGTATAGACTTTTTACATTTTTTTTCCTCGAAATGCAATAGCTGTGAGCGCGGGAAGAGAGGTGTACAAAACGTGTCCGGTTGGACGTTAATGGGTTAAGGGACTAGTCCACTTTGAAATTTTCAAAAAATCGATTTTTTTATATTTTTTGAAAATATATATTTTCAAAAGTATTGTGTTGAAGTTTTATAAAGATCCGAGCAGTCTAACTATTTTTCTGCGATTCGAGTCGTGTTACTACACGAGCGCGCTCAGCTGGCCTCATGCGAGTAAGCGGCCATCCATCAATTACGTAAAGTTTATATTATGTAATTTATTAACAAATGCATTTATGCATTTTTCATTAACATTATTTGATAATTAAAACAGATTCAACCTATAAAATGAAATTAATATTTTTTTGGAATCAATTTTCATCTTTGAGAAATAATGTATTTGAAATCCATTCTTTTGGAAATCATTAATTTCATTATTACCCAATGATATTATTACAACCCAGTATCTTTGCGATGGTTTACAAATTTTTATCTACGTTATGCTATTTGTGTATATTTTTGAACCTTAAGCGGCCTTAATTTTAAAACTTTAAAATCAACAAAGATAGTCGGCGAAACTATATACTCGGCCCGATTGCCATCGAATTCGCCGCGAGACGCAATGAAACGCGTGTTCAAGATGCTAACCGCCGCAGCGTAGAATCTTCAAAAGAAGCTAGAACAAGTCGGAAGCAAGCTAGATTGGAAGAAATGGAAAGTATTGAACTTGCAGAAGGCCTTTTGTACGATTAACTTTAGGTAAGATTATTTCACGATTTTTCATTTAAAAACTTTAAACGCGTTTTACTCAAAACAACGTTTTTTCGGTCGGGCGACACGATTTCTTCAAAACAAGTCGACCGATCTTTATGAAATTTATACCACATATTCTACACATATAAATCCATAACTTGAACCTATAAAACCTTAAAATTCTCCTCTTAATGTAGTCCTTTTTCTGTAATTGGTAAAAAAAAAAAAACATTCTTCTCGTTTGTTTAATTTTTGGCCGCCATTTTGTTATTTCTTGTTATAAAATAATTAATATTAAAGGTTCAAGTTATAGCTGCTGTTATACCAAGTCTAACTAGCTATAATTTTTTTGTTTCAGACCAGCCGTTCTTGAGATATCATGTCGCCCGTGGACTTACTCCCAAATCGTGGCTTCAAGTTCAACTACAGCTTTTGTATACGGAAATTGAGAAAAATGGATAAAAACAATTTTTTTCCTGTATCTCGAGACCTTATCTGTCAAACCCAACAATTTTTATATCAATATCTTTTGTAGTATTCGTCAAATAAATTCCCAAAAATAGTCTTTTTTTCGGTAGTGTCAAAGTGGACTGGTCCCAAGCCAAAAAAACAGAAAATCAATTTTCTGAATTAAATATTTTAACGAGATATTTTTTCGCTCTGTAGTTGTACTTATTTTTGATATGGGAATATGCATGTAGAACAAAAAAGTGCTAATTTTTAAGAATTTTTTGTAAAGTGTGACTATTTTGAAGTTGTATTTCTAACTTCTGCCCAAAAAAAGGAAAGGTTTCGGAAAGAAAACGCTTTCCGACGCATTCTGAATTCTATCTGAACTTTTTTTTCCGAAATCTTTCTGAATTGTACGGTTCCAAACATTTCCGATTCATTTCCGAATGTCTCAATAACTCGTTCCGAAGCATTACGAAGTGTTGTACTTATTTCATTCAGAATTCTTTCTGAATAAGTGTCCCTCAAATAAAATAAAGGTATAAAATTATGAAGTTATTTTTAGTGTATTTTCTTGTAAACATTGTTTTAAAGTTGATGAAGATGATCCTGAAAGATTGATTGTCTATGCTATTTTTTTATTTAAAAAAATTACTCAAAAAAGACCTTTTTTCGGACTCTAGAGGTACTGACACTCTTAAATAAAACATAAAATCATTTAATTTCCAACAACACCCATAAACTGTTACCCCAACATGATTTAAAATAACATGTTTCAATAATATTTTTTTTTTGGACGCGAAAACGCTAAGAAAATGAGCGGAACTTTATGATAATTTATATTAAAGTTCTGCTGAATAAGGGGCATGTAATACTTTACCATATGAGTATTTTAGTTTCCCACACTTTCTATTAAACTTTTATAATTAATAATTAAGTGAATATATCTATACTAATAACGTATACGTGCATACATGTGCTAACTGTTGATTTAATAAAGAAATATTATTTATTTGCCAATAATTGCAATATGTAAATAATTACATAATGTAAAAATTGTAGCATTTACTCTTTAAAATTAATTTGCCATTGCTAAATTAAAGTTGGTTGGTTGGTTGGTTGGATAGTTCGGGCGAGGCGCCCCACCCCCGTGTGGCCCTGCAGGCGCTCAGGCTAAAAGCCCATTGTGCCTAGTCCCTTTCCCCTTGACGCTCACTAGCCCTCCATTCTAGTCCTCCTGAAGAAGCCTAGAATGTCGCTAGCCTGTAGCGTCCTAATTTCCTCTGGTTCCAGCAAAGCCGCCCCAAGGGTTTGGTGTCTGAACCCAGTTAATAATAGCTCAATTCGTAGAAATAATTATATACATGTTAAAATAAATTTGTTACACATGATGAAAGAAATTATTGTTCTTACATGTCAATCCATCCAACTGTGAACTTTAATTATAAGTAATAAGTTATTAACAGACCATTTGAAAATTTTTATTTGGTTGTTAGAAAGGATTAAATTTACCGATATACAAATTGAAAATAATATTTTTTAAATAAATATATATTTTACCAATAAATACCTATATTATAATTTACTCATTTCAAATACATAATAATAATAATTAATTACCTTTGCAATTTAATAGTTTTGTCTACTCCAAACCGTTGAAAAGGTTAGGCTTCCCAGTAGATTGTAAAAAGAATAGAAAAAGAGTGAGATGATTATATTAGGGATAGACATGGATAGAAATGCAATGATTTAAAATGATAGGCTTGGTAATACATTTCAAGAGAGATAGGAAAGGATTGAAAAGACGATAAAAGGATAGAGATGGATAAGAATGGTAAAGATTGAAATCGATAGACTTGGTAGTATACTTCAAGAGAGATAGAAAAAGAATAAAATGATTATACAAGGATAGATATGGATAGATTAGTAGAGATTGAAAAGGATAAGCGTGTAAAAGCGATAAGTAAGGATTCAAATGATTAGACCAGGGATAGACATGGATATGAAAGTAGGGATTGAAAAAGATAGGCGCTGCAATAGATTGCGAAATGGATAGAAAAAAATTAGTGGATAGGCGGAGAATAAAGAAAGATTGGCGTGGATAGTTGGAGGATAGGAAATTATTGGCGAAGATAGACGAAGGATACAGAAAAATAGAAATATTGAGATTCAAAAGGAAAGAGATTATTGTAGATTAAAAAAGAGATAGAAATAGATTGACATGGATAGGGATGGTTACATTTGGATTCATTTTTACTTTCTATTTCAATCCTAAAGATTGAAAAAGATTCAAATAGATATACTTTCTATCTTTTTACTTCCAACAGGGAATATTGGGTAGCCAAAGCTGGCTTAGTACTAACTTTACCATTGGGTCAATATTGTATCAGTGCTACAATACTGCACCAGTACTGCACCAGTACTTGAATCCACTACAGAAACAAACCTGGCTAATCCGTATTGAACAGCGTTATCACCCCAACACTCAGCCAGATCTGCGCCAGTACCTCTTCCAGCACCACGCCATTGTTGACCAGTACTGACATCGTACTACGCCAATTAAAAATTTCCACTTGGAGCTTTGTAAATAATACTGTACAAAAATCGGTAAAATATTAAATTTTAAGAAAAATAAATTTTATACCAAGCGCGTTTTTGTAACGTAGACTATGTACTGGGTGAATTACACCGGCGCCTGATTTTTCAATGCTTCTACTGCTCCGCGCTTCTAAAAGGCTATACGGCTGGCTCAAAGGGACTTGAGGGGGGACGTTTGAAGGTTTTCTAATTCATTGTTCTGATTGGCCTAGAGGACCACTCGTTCCGAAATGGCGCGCAATCAAATAAAACACCTGGGTGATTTTTACCCAGTGTGTAGTCTAACGGTTAAATCGGAATATAAATTTTCTGTTGAATCGGATAATAAGTCTATTGAATCGTGACAAAAACTGAATTAAAAACAAAGCAACAACTTTATTCCATTCTGCCAATAATTTGTTAATAAATTATTGATTTATGATAATTTATTTCAATATTCATAGCTTCACAGTAGCGAGAAGACAAAAAATATGAACCAGGTGTTCCATATTTATCGTCCTGAATTTATCGATATCAATTTAAATATTAATTCTCTATAAGTGCTGCATATACATTGAAAGAAGAACGGAAAATACGAAACGTTGAATTTTCCGCCAATGGTCGGTTATTGAATCAATTACATCAACGTTCAATTCTCCATGCATAGTAATTTTTTCAATATTTCTTTTCCTTATCTGATCGCTACCCAGTGGACACAAAATTTGTCGACGTCTTTACACATTTTTACGACATCATAAAGACATCCTATGCCCATGTCGTTAAGATTTCTTTGTGATGTCGTAATGATGTCTTAGAACTTGACAATGTCTTTTCGACATCGTAAAGACGACACGGACAAACTGGAATGTCTCGTCTTTAGAAAATAATAGAAGTTTGGTTCTCCCTCTAAGGTTCGATTTCACTAACTATGGTTAAATTTTAACCCTTGATTAACTTTATTTAATCAGTACATTGCGTCCCACTATCTTTTAAACCATGATTAAAATAGTTTAATCGCTGTTTGACTTAATCGGCCATTTTTGGCCGGTTAGAGATTTAACCAGCGATTAACAGGGTTCGACGTAATCCTCAAAGTTTAGTTAAAGTGAAGTGAAAAGTACTTTTATGGCAATATAAAACAATATCCAATAAATATCGTGTAACTTTGATTATCTTTCCGTTAATATTGGTTGACGGGCTCACCGTGACCGCCTTGTATATTTCATATTTTTGGTAGCATGTGTCCTGTTATTCCTATAGAATTATCTACATGAATCACTGTAAAATATTCTTATTTTTTACGTCTTCAAAACTGAACAAGACTTAAAACACTCATGTCTATAAACGAAAGGTAGGAAAAAAAGTGTGTAAACGGAGGGTTAAATTACCTTATTTACCTTTAAAAACATTTTTCATTCATTGAATTCCGGCAATTTTTCTTAAATTCGTTTCAAAATTTTCAATCTCTTTATAAATTCTTGTAATTCTTTCGATTAGGAGTGAGTCGGATTGTACTGGCCACTTAAGCATTTTTATCAATAATTTGGCAGTGATGTCCATTGGTTAAGTAAATGAGTAGTCACCTACCCCCTCTCCTTCCGCCTTTAATGGGCTGATTCCCCTCGGCTGCCGGACGGACGAAACCGAGCTTTCAACGAAATTTTCGAATTTTAGTTTTTGAAGGATGTATCTACATGTGAAATTTTATTGCGCACCTTTTTTCCCCTAAAAAAAAAAGTTCTAGCTTTTTTAGTTTTCAAATTAAAGGCAAAAAACTGACTTTTTTTGAAAAAATCGATTTTAATCCGTTTTTCACTTTAGGTCGTTCTCTGATTGTCATTTTTTGGATTTTTTAAATGAAATTTGCAGGGAATATTTATTTTTTTTCTTATGCTCGGTGTGAATCGGACTTTTGTAACTTCGAACGTTTCGTTTATCGAGAGAATTTTGAGAAAGCAAAAACTTCTCGTGAGAAAAATGCGGAGAAAACTATAATAAAGTTTTTACAACGCTATCATGAAAATAGCATGTTTTCATGCTTACTATCAGTACGTAATATGGCGCATTTCGAACGATGCGAATAAAGAACGTACGAAATGTGTAATGCTTACGAAAAGGCCTCTTTTCGTAAGCATTCCACATTTTCACAATAAGTGAAAGGAAGAGAATTAGATAAAGACGGAATGGTAGGTCGATGTTTTCAGCGACAACTGACATCGCGCTCGTCTCGCGACTTAGGTGTACAACTAGTAAAACTAATCATTACTCTAAATATTAAATTTTGTCTGTTCAAACTGAATACATTTTGTTATGAATAAATTTTAAACTTTTATTAGTAATTTATATTAAAAAATTCATTTTTCATATATACAATTAAAATTTTCCCGCAATTTTGACTCGAGAAATTATCGCATCTAGCGACGAACAGGTTTACCTGCTTTTGTAACCTCATAACTTTCATTAGTTTGATCATTCTTCAACAAGAATTGTTTTTTTTTAAGTCGGGATGGCCCCGAACCCCCCCCCCGCCGGAGGCTTCGCCCCCTGAACCCCCACCAGAGCTGCGTCCTGAATGCCGCCCCCCCCCCTCGCCCGCAACTTCAATCAGGTTACGTACTTTTTACGCTTTTCATGATCTTGTTGTAAAAAGTTTCGTGCATGTCATGTGGTAGACGACTGCCTTTTCGTGACGTGTGCAGTGTTTTTAGGACGAGTCGTAGGTGAGGGCACCGAAGGTTATGCATTAATTAATGCATAATAATTAATGCATTAATTTTGCATAATTTTAATGTATTAAATGAACGAATGTCTCGCGACAAGTTTATAATGAATCTGTCTTTAGCTTTGATGGACCCCGATTTGCGAGCTCGTGCTGCAGTACCACAGCTTCATCAAGATCTGCGTATTAATTTGCATATCAGGAATGCGGACCTTCAGTCGATTAATTTTTCTCGCTTTCGACAGAATTACATTTTTTTCATTAAATTTCGTTTACAGAAATCTTCATTTGTACTTAGTAAACAATTTTGGCTTGTGTAAGTTTAAAAGTTAATAAACTTATGAATTATTATTTTTCAATCAGAAAAAAATTAATAACATCTTTTAAAAAATAATTTTTTGAATTCCTATTGTTCTATCAATCAAAGAACACCTGAAAGCACATTCCCTGAAAATTTCATTTAAAAAATCCAAAAACTGACGAAATGAGCACTAGTTAAAGTGAAGAAAGAATTAAAATCGATTTTTTTTAAAAAGTCAGTTTTTTGCCTTTAATTTGAAAACTAAAAAAGCTACAATTTTTTTCCAGAAGAATAAAGATACACAATAAAATTTCACATATAGATACATCCTTAAAAAAATAAAATTAGAAAATTTTGTTGTCATTTACTCACGAGTTGGACATCACTGCGTGCAAAATAACCGCGTTCAAGGTAGTGAACTTACAACTGGAAAAATTAAAAACAGTCTCACACATACACACAAAAACACACACAAATTTCGTACAATCCCAAATTATTCTCAGTTTGACGATAAAGAAGAAGTATGTCGCAGTAAACCATTGTTCGAAATTTGTTTTTCGTCAATCAAAATTATTTATAAATAAATGAGCCTTGTTTGCATTCATTACTTACCTTTCTGAGTGTATTGCCTTTAAAATATTTATAACTGGTTCTAAATATATAACAAAATTTTGTTTGATTGTTTCAGGCACTGTTTAAAAGAATGCTAATTAATTGTACTCTTTACAATATCAAAAAATAATATCAATTTTCTAAACAGCAAACGAAATGAACTAAAAAATTGTTCGTCACTTTCCCAAATAAATATCATTATGAAATTATTTAGTATAATAATTGCAAAAACTATTATTAATATAAATAAGTTATTAGTTCCTTAATTTGATTCTCCATTTCTTTGGAAAACAAAATAAAGTACATTGCAATTCTAACATTAATTTTTAATTGACATTTGAAATATCCGGCAAACGTCGATATGGTAGCACAACTACACATCGGCGGTCGAATCTCCAATGTGCTTCGTCGGACTTGGCGTGCACATCGTTCGACATTTCCGCTTTCAAAGTATCAACACGAACACAAGGACAGGAAGAGACATTATTCTACTGTACTTTGCACCCGAAGAATATTGTGAAAATAATTATTTTTACATTTTCCCACATAATTGGGAATAATATTATTCACTCTCTCTAAAGTAATGTATGCATCCTTTTTTTTTCTCATATCTCCACTCTCCTATTTAAACAAAAATATCGATTTTTGCTAAAAAAGAAAAGAGACACTAAGCCCATTTTCTGCCTTCGAGAAACCGAGTTCGTTGGAAGGACCCGTCAAACAATGTACCTTTGCAATTTTCTCATCGAAAGTAAAACGTGAGGTGAGAGATTTAAGTGATTCCATAGATTTCACTATTTGTTTTTTTTTTTTAATTCTTTGTCCCAGCGCTTCAAAAGCCTCAAAACTCTTTAAATTCCTGAAAATTTTTTTTAATTTCATGCAATTAAATGTAGGTATTTGCCTAAAAATTTTAAAAAATGTTTGTTAAAAAGGCCTAAAATTGTTAAATTTCCAATCGGAATCAAATAGTTTTGCAAAAAATGCATTGAACTAAAAATGATGCAAATAGTTATTTGACCACACGAATTTAGGTGAACAATTTTCTTTTCATTGAACTTAGTTTCAAGTCCAGTTTCTTTAGCAAAGTCGCTGTATTTTGTTGCATTCAGTATTGTATTTGGTTGTATGTGTTTGTGTGGGTGGAAATAATTTGATAGTCTAGGGTCAGAGTGGGTCGAAACGGTGGAGAAAGAGTGTTTTACGTTTGAGAAGACGGTAAGCCGCTGATGTATCACTGGTTGAGTGTACGGAGTCAGCATTGCCAGTCCAACAAACTGGACAATTCGATTTTTTGTAACTCGCCTCTCTTTTCATTCCGGTGACAACGTGCTGAAGCTAGAGGAAAACTCTTTCACGAGCAAAATAGACTGGTAGAGGCAAAAGGAAAACAAATTCACTATGTAGAGACGTAAACCTAAATCCGACTGAAAGGATTCGAGAAATTTAAATTGCACCTCTCTTATCAGATATCCAAAATGGGAGTTTGCACTTTCCAATTCCGGTGAATGGCAGAAAAATGTTTATATTGTACAATTTTTTAATTCATATTAGCTTTTACTTTAGAGATGTACGCATTTTTTTATTTTTGAATAATGATTGTTGAGATTCTTTCCATATTACCAAATCTCAGATACAGAGCCACAAAAGAATTTACATCTATAAGTTGTATTTAAATGCACTGAATCTCTGGTTAAAATTTTGAAACTTTTCAGAGCTTCGTAATCGAAAATTCAATGATTGAAAATAACATGTGATCTTATGGTAAGACTATGGTTGCCAGGTTCGATTTGTTTTAAATCGGGACAGAAGGTAAAACAATTCGGGATTTAGGGTGTTAGATCGGGACAAACAAAAAAAACAACGTTTTTTTAAAGTAAGGTTTAATTGATTGTGTTTCGTAACTAATATTACTAGTAAATCTGAATTTTATCCTACATAATAATAGTCAGACTTGCTGGACTATTAAAAATTACAAAATATTACAATAAAATCGTAGTTTAAGTATTAATCATTGCCGCGGTTTATAAATTTATATAATTTATTTTTTATTAAAATTATATTTTTCGTTAGATTTTGCTGCCTTTAGGATTGCCTTGTTTTTTATAATAAAAAAATAATAAAATTCACTGCAAGTCATGCTAAAGTTGGTTTTAATTTGAATTTCTGCTTTAACATGCTCGAGTGTCAAACGGTTTCGGCACTCAAACCAAATTAAGTTAGCCTGGGAAAATACCCTTTCCGTTGCCGCGTTTGACACCGGTATTGAAGCCATAAAAGAAAATAACTTTTGAAGATTTTCAAAGTCTTGATCGTCTTTAAAAATGTTGTACCATTTTTGAAGCGGTGTCAAGTCTTTGATTTGCACTGCTGCCTTCACTACTTCTTTAACTTTACACACTTCTTCATAAAGTTGATCCATGTCAAAGAAGGTATCAATTTTTAGATTTTCAATAATGTTAACCATTGACGCATAAGTGAATGAGTCGTCCTGGAGACAAAATGGTTTAAATAAGTCCAATCTGCTATCCTTGAGTTCGTATTTAGTTTCTATGTAATGTAGAACACTTTTGTACCACACACAATAGTCTTTTTTTATTTTCGCAACTTTATCATCAGGCAACTTTTTAAATAAGTTGCTGCACGTGAATCCCACAAATTCATCTTCAATCCTCTGCCTCAAATTTTTTTATTTCCCCTATTTTATTATTTGACTTGACGGAAAGTGAAGCTGAGAAATATTATTCTTGGTTGTCAAATATTAATAATAAATGCTCCTATTTATTAATATTTGAATCTAGATTTCTACAATTATAAATGCTCCTATGGATTGCAGAAATCATACACCTTTGAATAATTGAAAAGAGATTTTTAGAATAGAAATTAGATGCGCGAAATTACAATTACAAATGCGCCTGTGAATTGCAATTTCTTCGACTTGGAATTGGTAACGTCAGACGCGCCTGATCGTTGACAGTTCTCTTTTGAGCGAGTGAGAAAGAGAGATAGAGATAGAGAGAGAGGGGGGGGGGTACACATGAGAGAGAACATTTCGCAAATGACAAGGATAGGTGCTCCTATGCCTTGCGATTTGCCGGTGCTTTGCCTACCACAGGTGCGCCTGTAGGTAGGAAAAGAAGCATGAGTTTTCACCAGGCGAGAGCTCACCGATCTGCTCGGTGGGTCTTGCCCAGCTAGGCTGAAGAATGTTCGTTGTGCGGATGATTTTATTGAAATCTGCCTGCAATGGCTGACAGACAGACGGACGGCTTGGAGTAGGGACGGGAGCTAGGAAGACTTGGTAGCGAGAGTCCGGAGTAAGAGTGCAAGAGTACAGTCTGTTCAACAAGAGCGTGTGGTCTGTATTTTTAAAACTATTGGAGATTTTTGAACGTTTTTTTTTTTAAATTAAAGTACGTTCAAAGGACTAATACGCGTTTATGATACCGCTTCAGTATCGCTCGAACCGTCCGAGAGAACGCACGCGAACGAG
>CAJFCP010025980.1:1088-26571 GCA_904066005.1 Synergus itoensis | reverse complement strand
AAGAAGGTGCCAGGCCATTCTGGACAACGATGGAGACTGGACCATTTATTAAGTGATTGCGTATTAGTACTTTGAAAGTACTTTAATTTAAAAAAAAAACGTTCAAATACCTCTATTAGTTTTAAAAATACAGACCAGACTGTAGGAACGATGGTTATGTAATATTCGGTCACGAGAGTCTAATGAAAAAGTGTGCGTGCGGTGCGCACACGTATGTAACCTCTCGTTACAAGCTTTTTAAAAATGATTGTTACTGTTTGGGTGTGTTTGGGGGGGTAATATGATAAAAATCCATAGCCTGAATTCTACAAGGAAAATTCATCTGGGTACAGAGTTCAATACTTTCGAAAAATGATAATTTTCCTAAAGGAGAAGATCGAAAAATATTGAGAGTGTTTGGGGGGGTGTTGTGATAACAATCCATAGCCTGAACTCTACAAAGAATTCATCCGAGCACAAAGTTCAATATTTTCGAAAAATGATAATTTTGTTAAAGGAAAAGATCGAAAAGTATTCACAGAGTCTTTACATCTTATCAGAAATGATTGGTAATGACTTTCGTTTATTCGAATAATGGTATTTTTTTCAAAAAAATGAGATAGAAAAATAGTTACAGAGTCTTTCCAGTTTTCTAGAATTGATTTCTAATGCGAGAGTGGGTTTGTATGGGTGTTATGATAACAATTTATTGACTGAAGTTCACATAAAAAAATCATAGAAACAACGACTTTGACTTTTTCAAAAAATTTTATTTTTTCGTCAAAGTGTTACGAATATGTATATATGTTGTAGGTGCATAAGTGTCATGTATGTTTAAGTGTATGAACAGATGAGTCGTCCCCACTCTTATAATTATCATGAAATGGGTCACACCTAAGGACCGAGCGCAGACAGTTCCTGTTAAGCCTTTAACTGGAGTGCATCCTCTGTAATCAAACCTGAATAAAGAAGGTCGAAATGCAGTATAGCAATTCAACATTTAATAACAAATACGTTTGTTGTTTTTACACGTAACATTTTGGCGATCCTGCCAGGATTGTCTCAAAACGACCAAGTCAAACTTGAGCAATCTCTTTTCGAATCAAAGAAAAGGAACTCCGGACTCTATCCACGGAAGAGCCCGATAAACAGAGAAATCGAGTAAATCTTTTGGTAAAATTGGTAGTTGAATTGAGTAGACACCATACGACGTAAACCAAAGGATAGAAAGATTCTTTTCAAAAATTTTTTCTGGTGCGCAATATACTGCGGTAAGATCCTAGGGCAAAGGCCCCGAAGAAGAAGCCAAGGTCAAACGAAAAGATACGTCTCCTGACATCGGCACTGCCGCTGATCCAGGCTTCGAGGCAGCACTTACAGGACTACGTACGAAGAAATAAAAATAAAGTAAGAATATATTTAATTCTAGTAAAAAGAAAGAGTTGTAAAGATTCTTAAAGATTATTTCCTCCTCAATAAAACTAAAAATCACTCCAAACTTAACCTTGGAACATTGTAGTAGAACGATCTTCCAAGTGAGGAGTTTAAACCAACGAAAAAATTTTCTGTAATCATAAACGCGATTTGGGTTCAATAGATAAAAGAAAACTGGCGTTTAGTGTATACCGGAATCAGGAAAATAAGTATAGCTCAGAAGATAGCGACAGTGACTCATTCCTTATTGACGGTACAGACTTTGCAGATTTTCCTCCCCCTACCGCAATCATGTCTCGACCATCATCTCCCGGTCCATTAACCACTGATCAAATTCTCAAAAAAATCTTATCAGAGGTCGGATATCTGAAAATAAACGTGAAAACTCTGGCTGAAGAAAACAATAGTAGGTTGGTAGAAATAGCAGCGTTAGCTAAAGCTGTGGGAATGAAAGGAGATATAGTCACGGATGACAATAAGAACATATCGTCTGATAAAGAGGACAAAGAAGATGATTCCAATGACGAAGAGGAAGCTAATCCTGAACATGAAACTACGGCGCCGACGAGGCCGCCTCGAGGTGTGAGAAGAAACTCTTATCGCATGGAGAATCATGTTAACCACGTTAAAATCCCGGCCAAAGACGCAATCAGAGCTATCAAAACACTGAATGGACAAGATGATGCAGGTGTTGAAGAGTTTATTAAATCCGTGAGAAAATATCGTAATAGATGTTCCCAACCAGAATTATTTTTGGATTTCATAATTTCGGAAAAAATAGTAAATAACGCAGAAAAAGCAATTAGGTTTAACGAAATTAACAATTATGAAGATCTTTTTGTGCACTCAGAGAAAATTTAAAACAAGTAGGCTCGATAAGCCACTTGAGAAGCAAGTTAGAGAGTTGTAAACAAGGACAGACAGAATCAACCCAAAATTTTAGCGTCAGATTTCGAGGAATAATGAATGAACTGTAATATGCGGTTCAATCAATGCATCGAGGGCCGATGACCAGGAAAATTGCATTGGATATTGAGGAAACGGAATGCTTAATGAAATATATGATGAACCTGAAACACGAAATAGGCCTCCAAGTAAATGCACAAAAACCAGCAAATATTAGCAAAGCCCAAAATATGGCTACAGAAATGGAAACGTGGCTTAAGGAAAGCCAACCGAGACCACAAGCCAAAATTCTAATCTCTTATTAGCCTAAGCGAGAATTTAGGCCTCAATCTATGCATGCTCGAACCTCATCAAACACGACGCCAAAGGTACCCAATCAAAATGTACCTCTAAGTGACAGAGCATCACTAAACTACACTGCTCCCGCGGTTGCAGTTCACTCAGTTGTCTTCCTAGAACTTGGGTTCGCTTCCAAACTTAGATAAGGGGAGGTGAGGAGCCGAAAGGAAGGTGCTGCCAGCTCAGCAGTACCGTAGCTACAAAGGGTGCAGTACCCTAAGTCAGTTTTCACTGTGGTTCACTCATTCGCGGAAAGTAACCAATCAGACACAACCCTTTAAAAGCAACCAATCAACCATTTGTGCCATGCGCGACGCATGAGCATCAATGCACATCATTGTGGAGCCCGCAAATGGAACACTGGTACATACGACCCTGACTTCTTTACCTGCTAAACTCACTCACAACGTGTCATGACGAACCGAGGCATGACAACATTTGAGGGAACAGTGTAAATAAAAGAAGAACACGTACCAGAAGGACTTCAGAAGATAAAATGTATAAAAAAATTCGTTATGGGAAAAGACAAATATTGTTCGACAGAGGCAGTACAGATACCTTTTTTAATGAAAGAACACCGACTCCATATTATCGATAACGGTTTCCCTCTACCTGAAGCGGGAATAATTGGACTTCCATTTCTACAAAAATATCAAAGGTACGCAATAACACTTGAATTTCTCTTAATAGAAAACAGAAAATTACCTCTGCACAACGACGGACACTTTATTGGTAAAAATTCCCAACAAATCTGCACCATAGATTTGAATGAACCCGACCAAACTATATGGATTGAAAATGTTGAAAGATATAACCTGGGTCGATTATCACTAAAGAAAGGATGGGACACGGGAAGTGCCTGGAGAGGAGTTTAAATTAACAACCACAACAGTTACTAAAAAATAACATAGGTTTATTACCACTCAAAGGGTATAGATCGACTCCTGCCAAAAAGCGTAGTATAAATCAATAAGCGCTCCAGCGCAGTACAAGACAACGAGACAAGATCTCCATAGCCCAAATTCGGTGTGGCAAGAACAACTCGACTTGATCGCTGACAGACAGACTCGCAATGCTACTCAGTAGGCATGGAGAGAGAGAGCGTGGTGGCCGACCGACGATTCGCAGCACCGCTGCTCGCCGATTCGAGTCCTCGCCCCTACGCCTGTATACAGGCAAACAAAGTAACAGCCATGTTACACCCCCCCTCCATATGGGAGTTTGGATCCATGACCGAAACTTTTTCCAAAAGTGCGAGTTCCGCTTCAAAGCCTAATGTCCTCGCCAATCCCACGGCTGACTCCTTTTTCAGACTTTCTTCTGGGTTTACAACATCCCACCTTCTTTTTCTATCTTTCTTAATTTCTACCTGAAGTACTTCTTGAAACTCAATATTAATCTTTTCCCAATCTTTTCTAATATATTTACTCTTAACATGGCTAGGACCCATGAGATTTTGTCTATATCTAAACGGCCTATCGTTACAAAAACTATCATGAAAAATGTACAATTCTTTTGGTATTATCTTTTTATAAAATTGGCAATTCTTTGCCCCTACTCTAATTGTTTGTCTCGACGATTCTTATATTTCCTCTTTCTTCTCCATCCTTGGTTCCTTCTTTTCTCCAGCCACTGCCAAGCCTTGCAGTGGTTGAGATGCTCCAGGAGCGTCTCCTCCGCTCGCACATTGCAGCACAGGTTGCACCTAGTATTACCCATCTGGAAAAATTAACTAGATTTTTCCGTCTTGGGTTGGAGTTTTCATCTCAGGTTTTTGGAGCTTGAGTTAGAGTTTTCAGGTTAGAATTTTAAGTAGGAGTTTCCAGTTAGAGTTTTAAGTTGGAGTTTCTGCTTCTACTTTAACTTAACATTTTTTCTTTATCCTCTAATGGTTCTTTTTCAAATTATTTCTTTAATCTTTACTAATTCTTTTTCTAGTTATTTCTTCCTTATTCTCCAGTGGTTCTTTTACTAATTTAAAATCATTTACGTTCCAATTACCTATACTCTTTCCTTTTAAATCTTTAAATTCATACATAGTTGGAGATAATTACTTTTTTACTATGAACGTTCCTTCGTATTTATCAAACAATTTACCCGCTTTATTTTCTGCTTTATTTGACAATTTGTTCACCTTTTTTTGGACTCTATCTCCAATTTTAAATTCTAATTGAATACCATTACTTAATCTTTACTCTTTAGTTCTTACTCGCAGTTTTTGTTCCTCAACCCTACTTTAGGTTGGCTGTATGTTCTAAACTTCTGACAATCTTTACAGTTTCTCACGTGATAAAATATTTCCGAGCAATTACCTGGCCAACCGTAATTCTCTGACCCTTTCGCGTGAACTTTACTGGATCCTAGGCGTCCTAACTGTACATTGTCCTGATTTTCTCTAGAACCCTGTCCTTTCAAACTCTTTTTAATCTTTCCCGGATTAATCTGCGGAAAATATTTCAATTTATACCATCTTTGTCGATTGACCTGTCCTTGGGGATCTCTTATCCGCCAATTCTCAAAAACTTCCGGTTTTTCTAAAACCTGACCTACTCTGGTCTTACGCCAGTTGTCAAAAACTTCCGGTTTTTTCCAACTTTGACCTATCCTGGTTCTATGCCATTTGACTTTTTCCCTAACGGAATTAACATCCGATCCCCACTTGTTACCTTTGGAAATCACCATGTTCCTTGAATTTTCTGCAATCTTATTTTTCACTAACATTTCCCGTGTTAAACCTTTATTATTTTTCTTTAACACTTCCCGTTTTAATCCTATACGGTCGGGGCCGGCTTAAGAAAACTTGGCGCCCTAGGCAAAATAAATATTTGCGCCCCTCTGATCTGCGATAATAAATTAATCTATCTCTAAGCAACCAGGAGTAATATTTTCGCGATCAAATAAATAAAACTAAAGATTCTTTACTTGAATTAACGCAAGTATTTACTCTCTTAGAGCCTCTTTTTTTATTCTCTCTCATATAATTGTAACATACAATAAAGTCATTGCACATTTAGAAAGATATAATCAATTACACATTCTTTCGTAGTAATAAAATAGTAGTGCAAATACTTGCTACAATTTTTCTTAATTAGATAATCACAAGTTTCTTTCGTAAGATTCTTCTTATGTAATCGTAAGTTGGAATGTGCCGAATCACAAGACTACCCCGATTTTTCGCGCTTTCTGCTTGGAAAAAGATGAAATAATTTCATTCATTTCAATAGACTGAGCAATTTCATGCTCTATTGACAGAGTAGCCAGTCCAACAAGACGGTCTTCTGACATAGTCGATCGTAAATAAGTTTTTATAAGTTTCAATTTGGAAAAACTTCACTCAGCAGTGGCTACTGAAACGGGAAGAGTCAAGAAAATTCTGAGAGCAACAACTACATTTGGCAAGATTTCTGGAAGATGGTAATCATATATGTAATTCAATACATCCAATGGTTTTGAATTCAAAGACACTTTTCTCGCCACAGCTTGCAATTCACTACACAGTTCATTAGCATCAATGTCTTTTGAATCCTTGTGAGTCAAAAACTTTTCTAGTTTCAAGCAACTTTCAAAAAATTTTTCACGTGTCTCATTAACCAAATCGTGCACATTGTAAAGAAAACCGAATACTGAATTTACTTCGTTCAATTGAGAAAATCTTTCATCGACGGAATTGATTGTCGTGTCAATAACAGGGAAAAAAAAATTACTTTAAACTTTTCTCTACTATCCAAAGTGGGCTCATCTTTTGCTTCATATGAAAATTGTTTTTTTTTCTTTCTTAATCGAGTTGGATTACGCATTGATTGAAATTGGGTGGAAATTTTGAGTTCTTTAGCGAGTTCTTCAGCTTCTTTCAACATTTCATTAAAACCCGAATCAGACCTGCGATTATTTAATGTTAGAGCCTTGTGAAAATAGTATTATTGAGTATATAATTTTTGTAAGACTAAAATATGCCTTGCAAGTAATAAACATTTTCATTTTCATGCTATTATATGTTACTTTTCTTCACTTGTATACATTTTTCAATTTTGTACTTAATTTCTATAAAAATAAATTAATTACGTGTCTACAAAATACTTTCGAGCGCTACTGTATATTATACTGGGAGCTCATATTCTTGAGATTTAAGTTTAGTGGAAGGCAAAGAAGCATTTGGAGTCAAACATATTTTTTAAACTAGTGTTATGAATTAAAAGAAAGTGCCGGTCTTAGTCACTTTGACGCCATGGGGCAAAGGTTACGGGGGGCGGAAGGGTACCATATGGGAAGTCGGGCGTCGAGCGCCCCTATTTACTTTCAACTTTTTCGACGCCCGTCCTCGCACCCCCTCCCGCTAGGGATACCCAAATCGATTCCGATTCCTTCGAAGAATCGATTCTTGGTGCCTGAGAATCGATTCTTGACTTCGGGGAATCGATTCCAGGAATCGACGATCTCGTCGGAATCAAAGAATCGATTCCCACCGATCGATTCCCAACCCTACCCCCCCCCCCAAAGGTCAGTACTGTGAAGAACACAAAACGTATGTCACTGGCATTGACTATATTCAATATTTTGTTTCATAAGAGACATTGTATGGCATTTAGATGAGTGGGCTACTATAAGGAATTAAATGGCATTAACTTACATTTTCTTCAAATTAATTTAATAAGTCGTTTTAATGCCTTTACATTTCTGCGCATTCAAAAGGATTCAGGCAATATAAGTTTTATCCCGTGGAGAGCATTTATTGGCATTTAGAAAAAAAAATGAAATTATTTCGCATTTGAAAGCATTGAAATCTCCATTTTTTTTAATGTTTGCAATTTTGAATTCGAGTGCCCCCCTTCTTACCGGAAGGGGAGCAAATAATATGGGATAAAGTGTTACATAATTTATGGATGGCCCCTTTTCAATAACTTGAATGAATAAACCTTTCGATCGTCGTTTGTCGAAATTGAAAAGCGAGGGTTTCGACCGATGAAGGTGTATACAGTCTATAAAAGGGACGTAAAGAGTTGATGTTTAGTATTCAGGAGCGATTTGATTCCTTGAGCTCGTAGGGATACGTGGTCTGCATTGTTTTCGACTTGAATGTCTCACTTGGTTTCACTCGACGCACCTTCTCTGTTGGGGGGTCTGGGGGGTTTAGGAGTCAACAGAAAGCAGGAACGTGGGGTTGAGAGTGGGTGGAATGAAGGAGTTGAACGAGTTGAACGAGTGGGAATTCGCTATGTCGCGATGCGGCGACCGGGACCGAACGAATATTATCGTATGGCGTGCGGCTGGCATCTCCTTGCGAAATCCCCGTTACCGACATACATTATACTAATTCCAGGTCATGTAACACCCACTTTGCTAAGACATTAGTATAAACCAACCTCGTTCGCCACGGATACTAAATCTTGCACGTACCCTACGTGCTATTTTGTCTTCCCAGTTCCCACAGCACGATCTTCGCGGTCTGACTACCCTATCCAACCCTAAACTATGATCCAATCTTTGCTGCCTTCGCCTCCTTTGCCTAAAACTAATCTTACAGCAACTGCCAACCGACGCGGTTTTGTAACCTAATCTTATCACCTTATCTTCAACCGAGTCCAAGACAAGCAAGATTTCTCCAGTTGGCCCTTTTCCTTTTCACTACTGTGCCTATGTTCGAGAAATTCTGACCTTGTGGTTTGTAGCGACCAAACATGATCAGGAATCAGATATTCATGAAATTAAATTATGACGGGTCGTCAATATTTTGATGTGGGTAAAAAATTGAACAGCCGAACATTGTAAAATTGCTGTAACAGTGTCGTAAAGTCGTCGACAAATGTGAAAGTAGAAAGTTCGTGACATAACGTTAAAATAAAATTGTTTGAGCAACACTTTTCACGATTGTAAATTACATAACACTCGTACACTACGTTAAGGATATTGAAGCAACGGGCGAAAAAATGTAAATAAACATAAAAAAATGGCGAAATCTATGGAATGCCTCAAATATGTTGACTCATTTGAATTGCCAAATTTTGAGGCCGCAAAAAAAGTACGATTTAAAGTATTGCTTAGCAAGAGAGGATTTCGATTGAATGACCGAAACTAACTAGCTGTTTTTTGAAAAAACTAATTTATTTGACTAATATGGACAAGTTTCTGCTAGAACAGAGACGCTGGTGAAAGAAGGGTACCAACAATATTTTGATGTGAAAGAGAAAAAGAGTGACCAATGCTTACATTTTTTCAGGACTCTTTTTCAGCCAAAGAAGCACAGCACTGCACTTGCAAAGTGATTCACTCACTGTGAGAATTTTTACGAGTGTTATTATGTACCTCAAAACCTGAGAACTTATGAAAATTGCGTAAAAAATTAGGTTGATAAATAACCTGGATTTATATATTCATAAAATACTTCGAGAGTGTAGGTTTGTAGACCTGTCAGCTGTTTTCGCACTTAACACTGAGGCCACTGAAAATTGGTGAAAACAATGCGTTCACAGTTTGGTCGCTATATAGTAGAATGCATTGTTTCCAAGTTTCCACCAATCGTCACTGGCATGGAGAATAGACATAAGGAGACCAAAGTAATGTAACGCAAAATAAGAAAATTTTTCGAGAAGAACACACACCTGAACTTCCCGTGCGTGGCGTCATGCCAGTATGAACATCTTATTATAAAAAGATCATCCGTAACGTAACGCTTTTTCCTTATTGGTCAAATACCGAAAATGGCGTGTGACGCGAGAAATTTTAAATCCCTACGCTCGGAAATTCCGCGTGCTCATTTGAGTTGGGTTTCATTAATCATCATTTTATCATAAGTCTAAACTTGAAATTATATATATTTAAAAATATATATAATTCTTTTTTCTCGAAAGAAAGAATCTTTTGACCTCATCATTCATAGATTCCTCGCGTCCAGACGAATCGATTGACCTGTAGGATTAGCGTTTTTAATTGAACTAATATGTGAAAAATTAAAAATTTTCAAAATTGAAAATAATCATAATTTTCTTTAAATTCAATTAAATCCATTAATCACACAGGTCAATCGATTCGTCTTGACAAAAGGAATCTTTCTTTCCTTTACATAAGCTATGAATTTTGATTATTTGAGAAGTTATTGACGAAAAATCAATTTTTTTTTTAAATTTTAAATGTACATAAAAATTTTAATATTCAATATTTTGAAAAATCCTTTAGCACGTTTTGAGATATAGGTGGAGCCAATATACCTTGCAAATTTCATCAAATTATCTACAACTGTCTTTAAGTTAATAGGGCGACAAAAAACGGCGACAAAAAACGGCGACATACACACACACACACACACATCCGGACAATTGATTAGAATGTTGTATTAGACATTTATCACTTGAGGAAAGTTTAATTAAACCATTTTTTTAGATTTTTATTAGAAATTACTACTACTCCTAACGTCTCTGGGGTCCCTGAATCCGAATCCGAGATCCACTTGAACCTATCGAATCACTATCAAGGTCAATTCAAGGTCAAACCGGTAAATATTACAAAAAATGGATTTTTGACTACAGATTCGGAAAGAAGAGGAAATTTTACGTCCAGATATGGTATTATCAATTTGTTTCCATCAAGATCTCATAAGTCAATCAGACGTTATTTATGTTGTTATACATAAAGTTTACACGGTACGAAAATTTAAGAAAATATGGTTGTGTGAGACGATAATGATACGTTTTTTGGGTCTCTGTATCCGAATCGAGGTCTACTTGACCCTATCGAATCACTATCAAGGTCAATTTAAGGTAAAAACAGGTAAATATGGTGAAAAATTAATTTTTGACTACAGATTTGGAAAGAGCGGGAAATTTTACGTCCAGATATGGTATTATCATTTTGTTTCCATCAAGACCTCATAGGTCAATCAGAGGTTATTTACGTTGTTATATATAAAGTTTACACGGTACGAAAATTTAAGAAAATATGTCTGTGTGAGACGATAATGATACGTTTTTTGGGTCTCTGTATCCGAATTCGAGGTCCACTTGACCCTATCGAATCACTATCAAGGTCAATTCAAGGTCAAACCGAAAGAAAAGAAAAAAATACCGCCTAAAAGCGGTTCTACTTCACAATGGTAACACGTATGCACCTATTCCAATAGGCCATTCAACAAAGTTGAAAGAAACGTATGAAAATTTAAAAATAATTTTGGACAAAATTAAGTATACGTAACACCAATGGAAATTTTGCGGGGACCATAAAATTTCCACTCTGATGTTGGGACAACAATCGGGTTTTACAAAAAATACCTGTTTTTTGTGTCTTCAGGATAGCAGAGATAGAAAGAAACACTACGTACAAAAAGATTGGCCAAAGCAAGAAGATTTCTATCCCGAATCCAAAAATATAATACGTGAACCTTTACTACATCCTTCAAATATTTTGCTTCCGCCTCTTCATATCAAACTTGGTCTAATCAAACAGTTTGTTAAAGCCTTGGATAAAAATGGCAACTGTTTTCAATATTTGGGAAAGAAATTTCCAGAAATCAGTGATGCTAAATTGAAAGAAGGTATCTTTGATGGTCCTCACATTCGCACTTTATTTAGAGACGAAAAATTTGTCACAGAAATGAATCCTAAAGAGATGGCTGCATGGTCAAGTTTCAAAAAGGTCGCAGAGAAATTCTTGGGAAATAAGAAGAGTGATGTTTACGAGACTTTAGTTGAAGATTTGTTGAAAATTTTCAAAAATTTAGGCTGCATAATGAATTTAAAGTTACATTTCCTACATTCTTATCTTGACTACTTTCCAGAAAATCTCGGAGACTACAGCGAAGAACAGGGTGAGCGATTTCACCAAGACAAGATATGGAAATTGTAACCACCTCTTATTGGGAGCACACACAACTTGATTTTTAGTCGATTAAGTTTCCTTTATTATGGACAAAATTAGAATTATCTTCTCTAGATTTAAAATGAAGAAAATCCGATTCGAATTTAAAATCATAAGAAACGTGTAGGCAGGTTATTGTTGAGAGAGAGTACAATCAAATATAAACCACAAATTTATATCTTTAATAAAAGCAATGATAATGAGCAGTCAATGACAATCAACATTCAATTAGGATATTTCACAATCACTACCAGTTCGAAAAATATTGACCCCGAGAATACTGGGTATGCATTTAGCAGACGTCCAATGCATTTTCCCATGCAAGAGTTAAAGTTTAGTGGTTTTAAATTAATTAATTTTAAAAGATATTTTGTGGTGACTTATTCGACCCAGAATAAGTTGAACAAATACTTTTTTTAGAAGGCATTCACTTAGACGCTCACCAAAAAATAACACGCACTCTGTTTATTGGACGAAGAAGACATACTTGGAGGCTATGTTCGTAACATGTAAACAGAAAGTCTTTTGATTGTCGGAAAGGATAATGGGAAGAAAAAGTCTCAGAAAATGTTTTGTTGTTGGTTGCTCGACGACTTCTGATAATTTGGATTCAAAGTTTTTTTTAGATTTCCAGCTATTATAACGGAGACAAATAAAAAGTTTTTGAAAAAAGACACCTATTTAAGACCAGAACAGGTTACTTATACAATTGTCAAAACTTCGACGAAAAGTATGAATAAATGCAACGAGACAAGGAAAATTGTCTGAAAGTACAGTAAATCATGCTCGAATTTACTGCAAACATTTCCTTTCAGGTAACTTGTTTACAAAAGGTGTAAAAAAAAGTTTTAGATGTAGTTTGTTTCAAGATTATTTAGAACATTTTTAATTTTTTATTTTTATGTGAAAAAGTAGCTAAGTTTTTAATGAAAAAAATTTCGAAAATATTAGAATTTGTACCTAATGGTATAGATTCGCAAAAATACTTTTGCTGCTTTCCTGCAGTCAGCAATGTCAGTGCAGTTGCCGGACTTTCTGTTTACATGTTACGAACATAGCCTCCAATTATGCCTTCTTCGGCCAATAAACAGAGTGCGTGTTATTTTTTGGTGAGTGTCAAAGTGAATGTCTTATAAAAAAAGTATTTGCTCAACTTATTCTGGTTCGGATAAGTGACGACAAAATATCCTTTAAAATTAATTAATTTAAAACCACTAAACTTTAACTTTTGCATGGGAAAATGCATTGGACGTCTGCTATGTGCATACCCAGTATTCTCGGGGTCAATATTTTTCGAACTGATAGTGATTGTGAAATATCCTAATAACAAGAAAATCAAAACACACGTGTCAGTGGAATCAACGGTTTTCGCTACCCGCGAAGCAAACAAGGCCATAAAATTATGAATCATTCCACTTACCGTTTAGAAATCAAAAATGATGATGAATTCATTGACACAAAAGAATATTCTCGTTTAAATTCACTTAAATATTTCTAAAAAACAAACTGATTCAATGATTTTACGTAGAATCTATGAATACATACAATAAAGACTAGTAAAACATCATCTTTCACACAATAGCCGATATTCGCAATTAAAATTCACATAAAACTCGATATCTACATAAAATGACTAAAATGTCATCCAAATGCGATCAATGACCAAAAATATCACCGATGAATAAAAATTATGGGCAAGCGAATAAATAAGATTAGAATATCTTTGTTGGATTCTCGGGTTAAAATTATCCTGAGGTACAAATACGAGACACCTAAAATAGCAATAATCATGAGACAGAGCAATTATTCCGAATTGAAATACTGTTTATCGTATCGACTGAATATCAAATCGAGACGAAATCATACAAATATAAGCATTTTCCGCAACATATAATCACATAAATCATCAAATAAATCAGAGATTCGGAATACAAAAAAAATACGAGTAAAATCAAAATCCACAAGAAAATACATACGAGGCGAAATTAATCAATCAGACTCACAAAGTTTCAATGCACTCAAACCCTTGATGATCGAGGAGCAGTTCGTTTCCAGAAGCAAGTTTTTGGCCCATTTCTAGAATTATTCAATGGACATAAAGCCACGCTGGCGCCGGGACGGACACAGTTTCGCAGTGTCTAGCCTAGACCTGCCGTATCCACTGCCTGGCCTATGCAACTTCCTCCTCAAATCATTCCTGAGCTCGACTCTAAGGATTTGCGTGAGCATTTCCTCGTTTACCTCATTCAGAGCTAAATAAACCGCCACACTAAAACAAAATAACACTCTCACTGAGCACAACCTGTCACCTTTTAGCTACTATAATTAAGAAACTCAAGAACTTTTATAATCACCTTTGCCGATTTCTGTGAAGGCGAAAGCGTGGCAGGTCAAGTCTTCAAGAGACCACTCGGACAGCCGAAATTAAAATGATTTTCGCTCTCCATACACCTTCCCGTCACCTCACATCATCGCAATTTCCCTACTCTTTAATTTTAATTCAAAAGGTGATAGGTCAGCTTTCAACGCGTCACACTCATTCAATTTTCAAGAGACCATTCTTAGGCGCGAATTACAAACCGATCGCCTCAAAATGGAACGTCGCTATCAAGGAAGATGGAATGTAAATATGATGGCAGATGTTTGTTGGTCGCTTAAAAGGACAAAACAGCCAGACGCTTTGAAAAGAAAAAGAAATCCTCTGCATATATCTTTCGAAGACAAAAGAGTTCGTTACAAAAGAAAACAAGAGTGACCTATCATAGACCTATCGCACAATCAAAAAGTTCCTAGTTCTTTGTTTTATTTATTTTTGTTATGCTTTTATATATTGTCGCTGCAAGAAATGTGAAAAAAAAATACAAAAAAAATTTGAAAATTGAAAAAAAAATTTTATTTTATATCTGAACGTAAAATTTCCCGTTCTTTCCGAATCTGCAGTCAAAAATCCATTTTTGCCATATTTACCGGTTTGACCTTGAATTGACCTTGATAGTGATTCGATAGGGTCAAGTGGACCTCGAATTCGGATTCAGAGACCCCAAAAACGTATCATTATGGTCTCACACAACCATATTTTCTTAAATTTTCAATACCGTGTAAACTTTATATATAACAACGTAAATAACCTCTGATTGACCTATGAGGTCTTGATGGAAACAAATTGATAATACCATATCTGGACGTAAAATTTCCCGCTCTTTCCGAATCTATTTTTTGTAATATTTACCGATTTGACCTTGAATTGACTTTGATAGTCATTCGATAGGGTCAATTGGACCACGGATTCGGATTCAGGGACCCCAAAAACGTTAGGAAAAGTAGTCATTTCTAATAAAAATTTTTTTTGTCGATTTGACCTTCAATTGACCTAAATTATGACGTCGTGGGGGTAAACGGATATCAGATTCGGACTCAGCGAGCCGAAAAACATAGGGGTATATGGGTCACCTTTCTGTAACAAGAACTTTTTTTTTGTGTGCCTGTGTAATTAACTGTTCATTATCAACCAATATTGTATCTTCATTAAATATTAGCAATTAATATTATATTTTTGCAAATTTAAATGTTCAAAACCAAAGAAGGACAAACCAAAGGCAAACCCCTTTAAAGAACTCCCCCTTCGACTTACAGTCTATTCAACAAGAAACGTTGGTCGATTTCTCGAAAACTATTTCAGATTTTTGAACGTTTTTTTTTTAAATTAAAGTACTTTCAAAGCACTACGGCGCTACTACCTAATAGATGGTCCAGTCCCCTTCGTTGTCCAGAATGGTCTGGCACCTTTTCGGCATGCTTTCCACTAATTTTTCAGCGTAGCCCGTTGGTAAATCTAGCCATATCTTCTTGATTTTTTGCGACAGCTGTTTTAGGGTGAATACATGTTTTCCAGCGAGCTTCCTCTTCAAAACGCTCCAGACATTCTCGATTGGATTTGCATCTGGGGACTGTGATGGCCAGTCCAAGGTTGTGATGTCATTTTCCGCTTTCCAAGCGGTGCAGAGACGGCTTCGATGTTTAGGGTCGTTATCCTCTTGCAAGATCCAATCGGAATTATCGGCTCCAAACATCTTTTTAACAGACCTTAGAAGACCACGTTGATATATTTGGAGCATTTTCTGAGCATTGAGGTTCTCGGTGAAGAGCTCTAAACATCCAAAACCGCGCTCGGAGAAGCATCCGCAAACATGGACCTTCACTGGGTGTTTAACGGTCCGCTGCCTGCCGTAGATCAGGCATACTTTATGGGAACCCATGCCCAAAACGACGCTTCATCAGAAAAAATAACGTTTGACCAGTCCCGGTGGAGATTTTCCGCAGCCCATGCCTTTCGTTTTTCCATATGGGTTTCTGAGAGCAGGAGTTTTTGCCTCGTGGTACGGTACTGTATCTTCGATTCAGCCAAACGCTGTCGAATGGTGTTGATACTAATGTAGACTCCCTTGTTGGCTAGTATAGCCTTGGCATCTCGCAATCCTAGAGTAGGGGTACGCTTGAACAGCTGCACGATCGCTTTATCCTCCTTGCTGGTTGTTACTCGAGATTTGCCTCTTTCGGGAAGGTCGTCGACTGTTTTATCAACTTTATATCGCTCAACCCACCTCTTCACGAACGTCTCCGACTTTTTGATGTATTTAGCAGCCGCACTGTAGGACATATGTGGTCCTTTTGGATGGGTACACAAAAAGACAGCTTCAAAACGTTTGACGTAAACGGAACTCATTTTAATTCACGTGCGTTCTCTCGGATGGTTCGAGCGATACTAGAACGACTTGGCAATAGCACTGTCTTCCTTTGAAAGTACTTTAATTAAAAAAAAAAAACGTTCAAAAATCTGTAATATTTTTCGAGAAATCGACCAACGTTTCTTGTTAAACAGACTGTAGGATCCTATTTACAATCCTACATAGGATCCTATTTACGAAACTACGCAGGATCCTGTGCCAAAAACTATATAGGATCCTGTGCCAAATCCTATAGGTACTACCTATAGGGACCTGGAAGGTAACACCCACGTAGAATCCTACACAGGATCCTATAAAGATACCTCCATAGGTCACTTTATAGGATCCTTTATAGACAACTATATAGGAATTTTCAGTAGGGTCGCTCAGGCGATGTTCTGTCCTGAAAGGTGACGAAATCAAACTTTTACTCGGTTTGAAAAGTAAAATTTCGCTCGCGAGTAATGACTTGAAAACCGGGTACCAGGGTTGTGTAGGCCATTTAGATACCAATAAAATTCCCTGAGCTTTATCTTGTATGACCTTCTTGAGTATTTTCGGAATTTGTGCGAATAGGGGAAAAGCCTAAAAGAAATTTGTCCAGTTAATGGTGAAAGCATCAACTTTCTTGTTTCTCAGGATACCATGATACAAATTTGTTACATTTTTTATTGCAAAATGACACAAATAAATCGATTTCCCATGGACATAGGAATAGAGGGGACTAGCCCTGCCAGCGCGGGGTTGTAGCCGAGGGGGGGTGTCCGCTATTTTTTATGTGAACCAAGCAACGGCTGATGGCGCCAGATGGCGCTGATGGGCTTCCGGTTAATATCCTATAGTTTGCTATAGTGTATGGCTAGAAAAAATTCATATTTGAAATAGCGCGGCAGCCGGAAGTGGTTCACATAAAAAATGGTGGTCCCAGCAAACTAATAGGGGGGTGACGGGGGCTCTCCTCCCTCAGTGCTTCACAACCCCTCGCTCGATTGTGGACGACAGGGCTAGTCCCCTCTATTCCTATATGTCCATGCGATTTCCGGATATCCAAATTTCGCGATAATTTTTTGAAAAGCGCAATTTGAAATTTCCCATTCTGTGTCTATATTTTTAATTCGTGATAACTGATCGGCTCTCATATTCTCCGCAGAGGGAATATAAGACGCGAACAACCAATTATTCCGCTTTTCTGCCCATTCTTAAGGCCATGTATTACGTTATCCGAGCCCTACCTTACTAGCCCCGAGTACTTCATTTTCACTTTGTGGAGCTTCCGCACTTGTCCGCATTCAGCGCCGCAATCCTTGTCAACAATGTGTTCTAACCTTAGAAACCTGTGATAAATTCTTGCACAAAATTTATAATTTGTGCAAAAGCTTTTTCAAAAATTATGTATATATTGAACCAGATAAACGTGCCTAAGTGGTTCTACTTGTGTTTTACAAATGGTGAATGTGATCTTTTGCTTCTTTTGAACGTAAGGCTACAGAGAAAAATGCTCTCAGTTTTAATTTTCTTCGAATAAACTTTTTTTATAATTTCTAACGAAACGAAGTAGATAAACGTCATTTATCAACTTTTGTTTCATTTTCCAAAGTTTGAAGATGATATATTGTTTTAAAAAAAAGTTATGTTACAAGAATTAAATTTTGGTTTCGGCGTAAATAATAATGTCGATAAGGTAGGGATTGATAAAGTAATACATGGCCTTAATAATATTTCGCAATTCCTTTCTCCGTCTGCCAAAGCTACTAAGGCTAATTTTACCGTAAGCAATTCAAGTACATTAATATGTAATTCTTTCTCGACATCTGACCATAAACCGAATGCTTCTTTCCCTCTGCACCAGGCTCCCCAACCGGATTTAGACGCGTCTGTAAAAATTTGAAGGTCGTAAGAACCCGTGCGGATTGGATTATATGCATAATCTATATTGTCGAGCCACCAATCTATATATCTTTATAGACTGAATAAGGGATTTCCATGATGGAATAGTAATCGCCGACAGCCGAATTTAGGGCTAAAATTTTTTTTTTTTTTCTAAAATCTTTGTATGTGCCCAACCGAATGCTACGCTTGGGCATACAGCGACTAAACTTCCGATTAATTGTGCGAAGTCTCGGATTTTAAATTTTCTTTGATTTTTGAACTCGTATAACGACTTTTTAATTTTTTCTTTTTTATCTTTCCGAAGTTCAACCCTTAACTTATTTGAATCTAGTATAAAACCTAGAAATTTACACGTTTTTGTGGTTTTAAGTTACATTTTTCATTGTTTATATGGAACCCCAAGGATCTAAGTATTTTTAATGTGTACTCTATATTATTTTCACATTCCAAGCAGGATTTTCCCATTCAGAGAAAATCGTCAAGATAATTGACCGAAATAAACCCTTTTTCTCTCAAAGTCGATAAAACGGTTTTCATTATTTTTGTAAAAATATAAGGACACACTGAAAGGCCGAAGGGGAGGCAAACTAATTCAAAAATTTGGTTTTCAAAACAGAAACGTAGATATTTTCTGGAACTCTTATGAACTGGGACCGTGAAATACGCGTCTTTTAAATCAATTGTGCTCATAAACATACCGGGTGTGAGCATTTTAATCGCTGTTCAGAGATCTTCGAGCTTGAAATGTTCCGGAGTAATGAAAGTATTTAACTCTTTTAAATTTATGATGAAACGATTTGTGCCATCTGGTTTTGGTACGAGAAAGAACGGAGAAAGGAATTGACCCAGGACTGAATCGCATTTACGTATAGCTTTTTTATCTAGTAATTTATCAATTTCTTTTTTTATTATATCTCTCTCTTTTGCTGTAAAATTTTTAATTTAGGGGTTTGTTTGAGTTGGTTCTTCATCGAATATAATTTTATAACCTGTTATAGCATCCAATATAAAACGATCGTTTGTAATTGTCAATAAAATAATGAAAACTGACATGGGCAGGCGAGAAGAATCCTACTTACAACGTTTTTAGATTTAAGTCTAGGTTAACTGAATTTATACAAAAGGATTTAATGTAATTTCATCTACCAGAGTTCCAACCCTCAAGCTAATTCGTACACGTCAGACATTCAACATAGTATAGATATAAAAAATATATAGAAAAGTTTGGAAACTTAGCACAGATGTAGACTTCGGAAGCTACGACCACGATCGTTCTCAAAACAATCGATCCCGACGCAACTGGAGGAGGTATATGTCATCCGACTCGTCACTTCCCACAACACCAGAAGACGATCGAGTCGGGGAAATGTCACACGAGATAACACAATTAATCCTTTTTTTGTGCACAATCACTGAAGTTAAATCACTTGGTAAATATAAGTAACAATAACTTTAGAATTTAGAAAGAATCGCAAGCTCGGTACGAATTAGACAGGGTCACACTTTGGCTTTTATGCGATGTATCTGCTCGAGAACCAAAACCGAACTGAAACTCATTAATTGAATTATACTATATATCCAATATACAAAACAGACCGACTGAAACGATAACAATGATCGCGTGAGAAAAGATAAGGGCAGGTACGAGAATCCCAAGAGTAATAAAACCAGTCCTTGGCAGGAAGACACTTTCCAATTCTAATGAACTCGGGCCTAGACTAATTTAACCCAAATCTAATAAACTCAAACAAATTAGGAAAACAATATTAAATACCACAGAAATTCCCATTCTAGCAATCGAAAATCTGAATGAAAAAATGCTTTCTCAAAATACTGCAGTTAAATCACAAACAGTAACATTGCGCCATTGCGCTTTAAAACGCTTCAGATTACCGGCCACTGTACATACGTTTACTTCTTGTTGCTGGTTTTCTTTCTGGTTTGGTCCTGGTTGAGTTGAAATCCGCGATTGAAGTTCCGGGTTTTGTATCCCCCTCTTGATGATTGTTGTCATTTCACCTGTCTTCTGGAAAACGGATGGTGGTTCCACCCGTGTTTTCTTTGGTATTGGCTTTGTCAGTTTAAACTGTTCGGGTAATTTGTCTCCGAATAAGAATTTCCCGGTCTTATTTTCTTTGAGGACGTTTTTGACGGATTTGGTAAGGCCTGGCTCTATAACCGCAATTCTGGCTTCCGTTAGTTGATGGTGAACTCCTACAGTCTGTTCAACAAGAACGGGTATGCGATTTCTTCTACAGTTTAAGCTTAATTAACTGAATTCTTTTTGGGCCTGAAAGTACGTATCAAGCACTACGTCGCACTTACCTAATACGCGGTCCCCAGTCCCCGTTGTTATCTATAATAGCTATAATATTATCTATAATAGCATCTTTTCGGCATCCTTGCCACCAGATTTTGAGCATACTGTACAGGTAAAGAGCGCCAGATCTCCTTGATCTTGCGAGATAGCTGTGTCAGTGTGAAAACACATTTTTCTGCAAGCCTCCCCTTGATGTAACCCCAAACGTTTTCAATCGGGTTGGCATCTGGAGAGTATGATGGCCAGTCCATCGTCTCGATACCATTTTCAGCTTTCCATTCTTGACAGAGAAGGAAATCTACTCGGCACGACGGTTCGCGTTAAACTGAGACGAAACAAATATTGAGACGTATCAATTAAACAAATATCTCGTGCAAGTTCGCCAATTTGCGGTTATGTTTGACTATGTCAATTCAACAATTTTTCCTTCACGTTCACTGAAATTTTTTTTTTTTTTTTATACTTACTGAACTTTCTTCGGTGTAAAAAGGGGATCGTAATTCTTGGAGAGCATCTTCTTGAGACTCGTCACCGCGCGGTGCTGGGAGGTTAATTCCGAGATTCGCCGCGTATTTGCGAAACTTCTCGATGTTCCGCCGTATGCTATTTGTCTGGTCTATCTCATCTTCGCTGTATTCTTCATGTTCTCTTTTCCTATTCACGCTCATTTTGTCGATTTTTCGTGATTTTATTTGATGAAGATCGCGCTTTGATTTTTTAAGATGTTAACTTTCACACACCCCTACTGAAAAAATACACGTGGTTTTCCACATGTATTTTCACATGGTTTTCCACGTGTATTTTTAGATGTCAATTTTGGAAAATCCACGTAGATTTACACATGGATTTACATATACATTTTCTCGGAGATTTACAGCTGGATTTTCACGATAAAAATATGTACATTTTCTCGGAGATTTATAGCTGGATTTTCACGATAAAAATATGTAGAGTTCACATTTCCAAATCCACTATTTAGACGTGAATTAATACGTGTATTTCCATGTGCATTTTCACCTGGAAAATGTATGAGATTTGCATTTTCAAGTTTCATTTTACACATGGATTTGCACGTGAAATTCCAAGTGCATTTTCAGGTGGAAAATATTTTGAGTCACATTCTCAAGCTCAATTTTGCACGTGGATTTGCACTTGTAATTTCACGTGCATTTTCAGGTGGAAAATATTTTGAGTCACATTCTCTAGCTCAGTTTTGCACGTGGATTTGCACTTGTAATTTCACGTGCATTTTCAGCTGGAAATTATATGAGATTTGCATTTTTAAGTTTCATTTTAGACGTGGATTTGCACTTGAAATTCTACGTGCATTTGCAGGTGGAAAATGTATTTGGTTCGTCTTTTCGTTTCATTTTACACGTTGATTTGCATGTGAAATTCCGCGTGCATTTTCAGGCGGAAAATGTATGATTTTCGTATTTTCTAGTTTCATTTTACACGTGGATTTTCATCTGGAAAATTTGTTGGGTTCACATTTTCAAGATCAATATTGCACGTGGATTTTCACGTGTAATTTCACGTGCATTTTCAGCTGAAAAATATAATGGGTTCGCGTTTTCAAGTTTCATTTTACACGTTGATTTGCATGTGAAATTCCGCGTACATTTTCGGGCGGAAAATCTGTTTGATTCACATTTTAAAGCTCCATTTTGCACGTTGATTTGCTTGTATAGTTCCACATACATTTTCAGCTGGAAAATTTGTTAGTTTTGTATTTTCAAGTGCCATTTTAGACGTGAATTAGCACGTGTAATTTCACGTGCATTTTCAGGTAAAAAAATATGCTGGGTTTCGTTTCGTTTAATTTTACACGTAGATTTACACGTGCATTTTCAGCTGGAAAATATGTTAGTTTTGCATTTTCAAGTGCCATTTTGAATGCAAATTTACAATTATAATTTCACGCGCATTTTTAGGTGGAAAATGTATTGGGTTCGCATTTTCAAGTGCCCTTGTACACATTGTTTTACATGTGAAATTCCAGGTATATTTTCAGATGTAATATCTTGTGAGCCCGCATTATCACATGAAACCGGGCATTACTGAAGTGTGTCTTTAAGGTGGATTAGCATGTGTATTTTCAGTTGGAAAATAGACCTAAAGAACCTAAAACGATAAGTATTTGCACTATAATCTTTTTTTTTATAAATAAACAATTGTAGAAAAAAAAACGTTGAGAAAGTTATTTGCTTATATAGTGAAGTAAAACATGCCCTTAATTAACATTCTATACGCGGATTTAGTCATATTAACATTTATTTAGCTTAGTTAGTAAGTATTTACATTACATATATATATATATATATATATATATATATATATATATATATGAACATATTTCCAGGTTGTTTTGAGTGTTGGAGTTACTGGCGCGTGCAGAAGAGAAGAACTGTGCCAAATGACGAAAAGTGACATCCAAGATCACAATACCATGCTACTTATTAAAATTCCAAAAACAAAAACTGGGATCCAACGGTTATTCACAGTTGTTGGGGAATTTTATAATGTCTGCAAGAGGTACATAGAACTTCGACCAAAAGTTTTAAAAACAGATCGTTTTTTTTTGAATCTGCAAAACGACAAGTGTACCCAACAGCCAATTAGTTTAAACAAATTCGGTGGCATGCCAAATCAAATCGCAAAGTTTTTGAATTTGCCAGAACCAGAACTTTATACTGGTCACAGTTTCCGCAGAACTTCTGCAACACTGCTTGTTGATGCTGGAGCCGACATTACCACACTTAAGCGTCATGGTGGGTGGAAATCATCTACAGTAGCAGAAGGCTATATAGAGGATTCATTGAATAATAAGAGAAAAATAGGCGAGCAAATAACAAGCTCAGTTTCACTTAATCCATCAACTTCTACCGAAAAAAATAAATCCTCAACACCTACAACGAAACGTTTAAAAATGACCGAGGAGGGGGATGTTCAGCCATCAAAATCGAAAGCCTGAGATTCTGTTGGCGTTCAAGAACAAAACGAAAATACCTCTTTTCACTTCAATAACTGTTCCGTGACAATCCAGATTTTTGGAAATAAGCAGGCAGAATGAAAATATCGACCTAAAGATATCCTTCATTCAGTAGAATAGTAGATTTCTTTCTGTTGGTCATTACATTATATATTTTACAGAAGTAATACATAAGAAAAGTTAACTAGTTACTAGACTTATTATATAAAAGGTAACTAGTCCTATTAAACATGAAGAAGAAAACAATATGATTATATTGTATATAAGAATATATTAAAATTCTTAAAATACACTTTGCCTATCCTCTTTACTTTCAAATAAATATTCTGTTTCCATTTTCAGATTACTAGATTGTAGGGTCTATGAAAATCTTTTTAATTCTTTTGAAGTGGTTTTTGCTTCCTTTCGGGGGGCTCCGCGCCCCGAACCCCCCGCCGGAGCTCTGCCCCTAGACCCCGTTGGGGCTTCGCCTCGGACTCCTCTAAGGGCCCCTATAAAACTCAAGACATCTCAAATCGAATTTCGATTTGCTCACCCTTAAATTGCATCATTTTGAAAAGGAACTTCTCGTGACAGGTGTTTCAAAAAATAGTATGTGAATCACCTACTTCGCGCACTTGCATCACAATATACTATTTTGAAGATCGGAACACAACATATTTTCCAGGTGAAAATACACGTGAAATTATACGTGCAAATCGACGTGCAAAATGGATATTGAAAACGTGCAGGTGCACCCAACATATATTTTAGCTGAAAATGGACGTCAAATTACACGTGCTAATCCATGTGTAAAATGACACAAAAAGGCGAACATAATATTTCTTCCACCTGAAAATGCACGTGTAATTTCACATGCAAGTCCATGTGTAAAATGAAACTTGAAAATGTGAATCCAATACATTCTCCACCTGAAAATGCACGTGTAATGCCACGTGCAAATCCACGTCTAAAATGAAACGAAAATTCGAATCTAATAAATTTTGAAAATGCACGTGCTAATCCATGTGTAAAATGACACAAAAAGTCGGACCTAATATTTTTTCCACCTGAAAATGAACGTGGAAATTCACATGCAAATCCACGTGTAAAATGAAACGAAAAGGCGAACCCACCATATTTGCCACCTAAAAATGCACGCAGAATTTCACATGCAAATCCACGTGTAAAATGAAACGAAAATGCGACTCATACATTTTCCACTTGAAAATGCACGTGGAATTTCACGTGCAAATCCACGTGTAAAATTAAACTTGTAAATACAAATCTTATACATTTTCCAGCTGAAAATGCACATGGAATTACGCGTGCTAATTCACGTCTAAAAAATGGATTTGTAAATGTGAACTCTACATATTTTTCTCGTGAAAATACAGCTGTAAATCCCCGAGAAAATGCATATGTAAATCCTTGTGTAAATCTACGTGGATTTTCCAAAATTGACATTTAAAAATACACGTGGAAAACCATGTGAAAATGCATGTGGAAAACCACGTGTATTTTTTCAGAATGGACACACAAAATACGTATGATAAATGTTCTTTAAATTTTCATACAATTTCTCAAGGAACTTAACAATTTTCTTAAATGTACACAAGAAACTAATATTAATAAAGAAATAAAAACATTAATAACACAGGCACACAAGAAAAAAAAGGTCTTGTTACAGAAAGGTGACCCATATACCCCTATGTTTTTCGGCACGCTGAGTGCGAATCTGATGTCCGTTTACCCCCACCACGTCATAATTTAGTTCAATTGAAGGTCAAATCGACAAAAAAAAATTTTATTAGAAATGACTACTATTCCTAACGTTTTTGGGGTCCCTGAATCCGAATCCGAGGTCCACTTGACCATATCGAATCACTATCAAGGTCAATTCAAGGTCAAACTGGTAAATGTTGCAAAAAATGGATTTTTGACTACAGATTCGGACAGAGCGGGAAATTTTACGTCCAGATATGGTATTATCAATTTGTTTCCATCAAGACCTTATAGGTCAATCAGAGGTTATTTACGTTGTTATATATAAAGTTTACACGATATTGAAAATTT
>CAJFCP010025978.1:14088-30474 GCA_904066005.1 Synergus itoensis | reverse complement strand
GGGGGGGCAGCTGCCCCCCCATAAATTTGGACGGGGGGGCAATATAGTCATTTTGCCCCCCCCACTCAAAAACAAGTGATAGTGATTTTTTTATTCCCATCGCATTAAATATTATCTCTAAAATTATTTCACGTTTTGCGTACATCGCAATTTAACATTTAAAAATATGAAATTCGCGCCAAAGTTAGGTATGCTCGCAGCGCCACCGCAGCATTATCTTGGACAGTAAATAGACAGTTTCTCAATTTTGAGTACAGTAGATTTAGAGTTCGAAAATTCTCGGTAATTTATGTTTTGTCCTTCTCTTTCCTATAGCGCCATCTTTGTCTAGAAAAAGACGTCGCTATAGGAAAGAGAAGGACAAAATATAAATTACCGAGAATTTTCGAACTCTAAGTAGATTCATGCGATTCATGTATGCCTTCCCCCCCAAACATGTCAACCCAACCCTGGTTTCCATAAGATTCAAATGGAAGCCAGGGTTGGGTTGACACGCCCACGAAGGAAGGCATAGATGAATCATACTGTATAGCAAAAGCAAAAGCAAGATATTTGTTTATCAAATGTCACATCAGTGTCAACAGTTATAAACTGATATAATATATGTGATACTGAAAAGCTGAAAAGAATATACTTGTATAATATAATATATATGTGATACTAAATTCTAAATATAATAAATGTGATACTCTGGTTGATACTAAAAAGAAAAAAGAGGTAAGAACAGAACTGTAACTTATTTTGAATATTATTCAGAATTGTGTGTTTTTTACACCAACTTTATTATTGACACTCAAAACTTGAAGATTGTAAAATTCATGTAAAATGCAGAATTAAACACTTCCGCCTTTAAGTACATTCCAAAATTTGCCACGCCGCAACAGATTTGAGGACAGTTAGGAACTATAGAGTGACTTTAAATTTGAGGTTATATTAATGAACGTTGATATTGCGATACTAATAAGTGTAGTACAATTTTTTATTTTATCAGTCCATTTTTGTGAAATTAAAGTCGGCAAATCAAATTCTTTGTAAATCAAACTTTTTGTATCTTATATTATGCTTTTCAAATCACGTCACGTATATATTTAAACTGTAGTGCTCTTTACTTTACAGCACTTTTGCCCTTTATTTGCCAAACATAAAAATGTTGATACGCAGATGTCAAGTTTCGAGTGTATTTTATAATTATTTTCTGAATTTCAATGTATACAACTTTTCAGATTCTTTCAATCGCTATAAATGGCGCAGAAAAAACTTCAAGATTTTTTTAAGTCCGAGACTTCAAATAATGTGAAGAAAGATCAAAGAACGCTAAATAGTTTGCATGACTTAGAAAAAGGTATTCAGAAGCATTATATAGAACACACACAATATTCATTTTAAAGAAAGTCTACCCACCACCATTTGCTGTTGCCAAAAGTGTTTTTTTTTTTTCATTCATTCTAAAAATTTCAAAAAATTATGAAAATCTGCATTCACCAGTACATTGAATTTATTAAAACCAATAATCTCGATGTTTTAAAGTTAAAAATCTCCTTTCCACTCACATTTCAGTTTCCACGAAAAATGCTGACGATATCGAGAAGTGTCAGCCAATTTTGGTACTCAATAAAGATGTTCTTACTCACAAACCGAACCAGCCTACGAATACTTTTCCATTCCCTATGAGAGATGGTAGAAAATGCAACGCATCATGGTTTACCAAATATAATTGGTTGCATTATGATGAAAAAGACGACTGCGTACTATGTCACTTATGTATCAAAGCATCATCGATGATTGAGAAAAATAGTACTTCACGGATTTCTGGTGTACCTTCTGCTTTTGTACATACTGGTTTCCGGAATTGGAAAAAAGCTATTAAGAAATTCAATGAACATGAAAAAAGCAGCTTTCATTTTAAAAATGTTGAGTTTCTGTATCATCGTGAGCACACGCAAGCAATCAATCTTCAATTAAAAACCATTAAATCAACAGATGAACAAAAAGCACAAAAATGTTTACTGGTGATTGTCAGCTCTCTCAGATATTTAGCGCGTGCTGGATCAGCTATCCGTGGTCACAAAAACGACGAGGGAAACCTCATAGAACTGCTGGAAGAACGAATTATGGATGTCCCAGAATTAAAACACTGGCTTGCACGGACAAACAATTATATAAGCCCTGATGTCCAAAATGAGTTGCTTGAAATAATGGCACACATGTTGCTTCGTGATATAATGGACGAAGCACAAGTCGCACCTTTTTTTTCCATTATTGCTGATGGCACGACGGATATTGAAGGGAAAGAGCAATTTTCAATTTGCTTACGTTTTGTTGAATCAAGAACTTTAGAAGTGAAGGAATATTTTGTTGGTATGTATAATCCTGAAAATTCAACAGGAGCAACTCTGGCTCATACTATCAAAGATGTCCTTTTGAGGCTAAACATGTCTTTTACAAAACTCCGTGGACAATGTTTCGATGGAGCTAGAAACATGTCCGGGAACAATAAAGGTGTTCAAAAATTACTAAAAAATGAGCAACCAAAGTGTCTATGGGTACATTGTGCAAATCACTCTGCTGATCTAGCCTTACAAGAAGTGGCGAAATCTGTTTCAGGAATTTGCGATATTCTATGCGTCGTAAGAGAATCTTCGAATGTTATTTTGGACTCAGCAAAGAGAAAAACCATTTACGTCAACATTGTTCTTCCACCTTGTACTGAAAATATCAAAAATGATCTCAAAGCCTCACAATCAACATTGAATCCCATTCCTCTTTGTCCTACGCGATGGTGTGTGAGATCGAGCTCATTGTCACGATTTAAGCAGCAGTTTATGAGGATCAAAACAACATTGCAAACAATTGTGGACGAACCGGGAGCTATTACGCCGGAAAGAAAATCATCAGTTCGAGGATACTTGGTGAAACTCAATAAGTTCGACACGATGTTTTTTCTGATTTTGAGTATTAAAATTTTTGGTCCCTGCGAACAGCTCGCTCGGGCTCTTCAAAATCCTAGATTAACAGCCACAGGTGCAAAACAGGCAGCAAGGCTTTTGATCCAAACGATTGAAGGATTTCGTTCTAACACAGAATTTGAAGCAATTTTTGAAGAAGCAACAAATGAAGCTGCGAAGTTCGAACTTGAATATCCTTCTGAGCCCAGAATGAGAAAAATTCCTCGACGCTTAGAACACTCTGATTGTCCTACTCCCGGGGTAACATTATCATCAAAAGCTCGATTTCGGAAAGAGTACTTTGAAGTGCTGGACCTTCTTTCGAACGAATTGGAAAGAAGATTTGATCAAAAAGGTACTAGTTTTCAACTGATTAATTCAATTGAGTAATTCGACCTTTTTTTCTATTTTTTTTTTATTTAATCTAGAAATAAAATTTTTGTTATACATATATTAAGGATGATAATTTTTTTAATCGATTTCGGTTTCAGATCTCGATGCTTTAGAGTCGCTAGAAAATATACTTCTTGATGCATACAGCGGGACTGTACCCACTGAGGAAATTCTAGAAACTAGACTGGGACTTTTTGCAAATGATTTTGAAGTGTCCAGCCTTCAACCTCAACTTAAAATATTGAAGAATATACCTGGCGAAAAACCAACAAGCTGCGCTGAAATCGCCGATCAACTTCGAAAATTGTCTGCCACTACTGTAGATCTTTTGAATCAAGTTTATAGACTGGTCAATTTGATAATGACAGTACCAGCTTCAGCATCATCTTGTGAAAGGTCATTTAGCGCTTTACGACGATTGAAAGATTATCTTCGTTCTCAAATGAGCCAAAAACGTCTGACCCATATAACGCTTCTTCATGTTTATAAACAAAGGACCGGATCCCTTGATTTACAAAAGATTATGAGAGAATTTATCTCGCGAAGAGATCGAAAAGCAACTTTTGGAAACATTTAAAGCAAAATTACATTGATCTTGAACCTATTTCAATGGTAACATAGCGTGATTATATTGGTACAAAGCACCTTTTTCATTTGTACATTTCAAAAAAAACTTTAATGACATGTTATATTTTTGAATATAGAATTAAGTAATAAGGATACAAATTCTATAAGACTGTTAAAATAACAAAGATGTTTTTGATACTGAAATAAAAATGTTATAATTTAAAATATATAATTACAGGTAATAAGGATATAAATGCTATAAGACTGTTAAAATAACAAAAATGTTTGTGATACTTAAATAAAAATGCATTTATATATATATATATATATATATATATATAATTATATATACTTTTTATCATTCGAGTTTGCCCCCCCACGAAAAATTCCGTTGCTACGCCCCTGATGCCAGCTTCACCCCCGTGCACTTAGAGATCATCAAGGCGTAGAGGGAAGATATCAAGGTAGAGTTGAGACACGGGGTACTCCAATTCTGATTGGTGCCACTAAACCGGAACCCGCTATTCGAACATTGGCGGGATTTTCAAATCAAGTATTTGTTCCATGACAGATTTAATGCAAAATAAAGAGAATGGCATTGGAGTAAACATTTAAAATAAACGAAATGTGATTAAAAATCATTTTCAGGCATATATATTATACAAATTTTAATAAATAATATTGGTTAAACAAATAAATTTTACAGGTTAGTTAGAAGCAAAAAGCTTTGGATCTAAAAGGTTATAAATTCAAATAAAGTAAAAATAAACTGTAGAAAAGATTTAAGTGATGAAATTTCATAAATTCATATACTGAAAATATTGTAAAATCATTTTTAAGAAACATACATAAAAACATTTTTTTTAAAATACATAAATAACATTTTTTTTTAAGAATCATAAATCAATTCATTTTGTTTAACAAATATAAATAAAAAATATTCTTTCAGAGAAATAAAATAAAAATTAACATGAGGGAAAACATATTTTTATTTAACACTTGAAAACGATATGGATAAATAAGAAATTTGAAATAAGGAATTTGTTTCAGGCAAAACCCGTTTCTAGACGAATTATTGCAGTATAAAATACAGCACTTTACCATTTTGGAAATACACTTTTTTTTCACAAAAATATACTCAATATTTTTCTTTGGAAACTAGGTTATACAAAACCTCTTTTTCACTTTTTAATTAATCTCAAACTCACATATCACACTTGACATAGCCTAGTTTCAAAATAAATAAACTAAGCAAAATAATAATGCTTCCTCGCGTGTTGACACGCTAAACAAGAACTGTACATCATTATGAAAAATTTCAAACTTTTCGCGCCCCAGTGAAATATCAGGTTCCGGTTTAGCGGCGAGCATTGGAGGGGGAAACGTGTCTCAACTCTATCTTGAGGATCTCTACCACGAAGGAATAGTAAGGAATAGTATCTCTGGGAGTGGGGGTAGGACGAATCCACCTCCAAGAATTGTGCCGGGTTCGCTAAGAAATAATGAACGTTTTCTACTACTTTGTCATGCGCGTTGATGTTTTCGTGTCACGTGATATTCCCCCTCTATGCTATATATTTTGAATATACCAAACATAACATCAAAATGAATTAAGAGGGGGAAAATCACGTGACGCGAAAACATCAATGCGCATGACAAAATTGTAGAAAACGTTCATCATTTCTTAGCGAGCCCGGCACAATTCTTGGAGGTGTTGTTCTCCCACCTCTAGCGGCCAAATACATAGGGAGATACTACTCCTTATTATTACTTCGTGATCTCTACGTACACTCAACGCAAGAACACTCAATAAGGACGTTAAACTCCCATGGAGGGGGTGAAGCCAAAAATTTTAGGCCGGCGGAGGTAAACAAAAATGCTTGCGCAGAATCACTGCGCATATACAGCTGTTTGAATGTGTCTGTATATTCATGTGTCGCCAAGTTCCAATTTAAAAATTCCATTTCTTCATTTTACTCAACAACTATTAAATTTGGAATTTTTTCCCTCTGTAGAATTAATCAATTTTTAACTAGAATTATGTGCACAGAACGAGAAAATATCTAGTTCAAATATTTTTTAAGTAAAATGAAAATGTTGATTTTTGAAGTCAAATTTTGAAAAAAATATTTATCTATAATTACCTTTGACTAAAATGGAGAATGGAATTTTGAGCTTAACACTTTTGGGTCCAACGCCCTTAAACAATGAGACTTCAAATATATGTGCGAACAAAAAAAATTGTTTTAAGTTTTAAGATTTAAGGGGGGGTCCTCATCAGTTAACTTCAAAAAATCAATTTTTTTTTTTTGCTTTAATCATTAAAATGATTATCCAAGAATATTTTTGCAAAGTTCTAGAGTCCAATTTAAAGTAGTTTAGGAGTTACAGTTCCGAGAAGAGACTCGCGTCGAGCTAGCGCGAGCGAGGGCGCGCGCCCCCCATATTTCGCGAAGGTATATTTCCTTGAATGTGTTCATGGAACCCATTCACCGATGTTTTGACTTTGTCGAGGAAGCAGAAGGATTACTATATGGACCGGGTATAGCTGATTAACATCTTATGGCTGTAAGTTTCCTTCAATTTAACTTTTCTTCTACTGAAAACTTTGAAGCCTATTTCCCGAAAACCATGTTTTTCAAAACTGCGTGCACGATTACAAAAAAACTATATGACCTATGCGTATTTAAAATACATGGTTTTTTAGATAATTTGCTTGTGCATAGATTGAACCTAAAAAATCTATGAAAAAAAATTTATTTCACAATGATATTAACGAATTTACTGCTAAAAAAAGGCCGAAAAATCGAGTACTTCATTAAAAAATCGCTAAAATCTTTAAATTTTAACTTTTTTATCACCATGAAGGTTCATGTTCTGCGGAAAAGCGTTCCGAATAAGAAAGTATTTAAATTTTTTGTTTCAGGTGAAAATTACGGACGGAATGATGCACGCAGTTTGAGTTGTCTGCGGCGAGCTGCTGCGCGGGATCGTTTATAAATCCGCCATTTTGATTTTGTTTACATTCAAAAAAATTTTTTTTGTAGTATAAATATATTTTTACAAATACGCGAAAGATCATTTGTTTCTCTTGTTGTTTTCATGTTAAAAAAAAATCCTAAAAAACCACCTTTTTTGTGAGCCACTGATGAGGACCCCCCCTTAATAGGAATAATGATTATGTTATAGCAGAAAAATATATTTATTTTACGATGAAATATTATATATATTTCATATATATTTTACAATTAGGTTTTTGCGAGTTTTTTCTTGTGCCTGTTTTCTTTTTTTTCACTAGCAAGATCGTCTTTAGCATACTGCCTCATTCGTGTCGACAAATATCTTTGAATGATATGGACCAAAATTTCTTTACTATGTTCAGCACAAGGAAAATTAAACACAATACTAGTCGATAATTCATTAAGAATGCACTCAAATACGTTTTTTGATGCACAATATTTACTGAACAATTGTTCAACTTTTTTTATAATGTTAAAAATAGCAGAGTTAGGATGAATATGTTTACCTGAATTAATTAGTCGATCATCAGAATATAATTTAATATAATTTTAATTATATTTATTTACCGTACACATCACTTTTTCATCTTTTTTGCACAGTTAGCACTCTTTATTATTTATAAAATAATTAAAAATCGTCACCTGTCCCATATACACAACAGAAAAGCAGGGAGTGATGGTACAGTCAGCGCCCCTCCGCCGAACTAACTGAAGAATGCAACTTCGGACACTAACGGGGTCAAGTTAGAAAATCGTGAAATACGGGCTGTTGCATACCCCTGCTAATAGCAACCAATCACATGCTATGATGCCATTTTGAAAACGAATATTACATTTTGTAAAAAACTCAGGATGTAATATACGTACATAAATTACGTCAAAAACCTCATGTAATTTACCTAAGGTATATTACGTGCACAACCCTGCATATTCGTAAACTAATGATGGGAAATATCGACCAAATCGCGTATCGATTAATATCGATATTTTTGGAAAAAGTATCGATAGTATCGATATTTATCTATAACTTCCCCCTCTCTACGCCATCCTAACATTCGTGCCCCTTTTACTCAACTGCGCATGCGTCGCCCGCCGTATCTGATTGATTGCTATTCGCGCGCGGTTTAAAATGCTGAAAAATATTATCTTTATTAGTTGAAATGCCATTATTTATAATAAACAATAGAAATAATATTGGGAACACTGATCTGACCTTACTTCAAAGTTTCGCAAATTAAAATTACTTGGAAAATAAAGGCAGATTAAAACACAATAAAAAAACACAAGAAATATCGATATATATCGTTAAGAGAAAAATGTATCGATTATCGTTGATACGATGGATAATCGATATGTATCGATATTTATCGATACATTTCCCATCACTATCGTAAACACGACAAATCGCATTTATAAGTTTTGCGACTTTTTCAAGGGAAAAATTATGTGGGTTCGATAAATGAGCGAGTACAATGATGAATTCAAGTGTCCTCTCGTTGAAATAAAGTGCCATTAATAAATAATTCGATAAATTCAGTGACAACTGACAGCGAATTCAATATGGCGGCAACATTTTTTTGTAAATATTGCTTTTGTAGTCACAGGTGGAGGAGACCCTTTGAGTAAAATATTTCGTAGAAAGTTGTGTTCCTTGTTCTCTTCTTCAAATTGAAAGGTATGGACCTCATGATCATTTATTTGAGAAAGTTTTATTAAAGTATTACCGTAGTCTTCTATACAATTACCAGTGGTCACATTTGAATAGTTGATAAAAAAAAGTTTCTTGTAGGCGTTAATAAACTGTAAAGAAGTTGGATTCAATGCATTTCCATTTAAAACCCTTACCATACCGAAAAATATCTCCAATGGGTCTTGATTCAAACGACGAGTTAATAAATATTTGAATCCAACTCCTTTCAATCGATCCTACAAGGATTGTATAGAACGAATAGTTATAATCCAACCATTTTGACAAGTAAGAGTATTTGTTACATCTTTGTAACTGCCATTATCATTTTTTTAAAAAACTTTAAGATTTGATATAAAAGTGCTCATACTATTCAAAAATGTTATTTGAAACTCTAAATCTGTATAAGCTTTCTTATGCTCTTTACAACTGTAAAGAGAAGATGAATTGCACATATCAAATAGATTATCGAAATTGCGAATAAATTTAGATGTCACTAACGCTTCCTCGGGTAAAGATTTTAATGTAACGAATAGCTCTATAGATGATGCTACATTTCTGCTCATAACTTGAGTAGCGTATTTAACTTTCATTCGGTTGAAGTTATTAGGATATAAGTGACAATCATTAAGTTTTGGTGCAGGCGGATTTTACATTTTTTTGCCCATCTCATACTAGGTGGTTCAAGATGCTCCCGGCCTAACAAAGAAAACAAACGATTTTTGTCAAACTTACTATTTATTCTTCAACATAGTCCCCTCCGAGCTCGATACACCTAGTCCAACGATTTTTCAACATTGCGATGCCTTTTGAAAAGAAAGATTGCTGAAGGCTTTCAAAATACCCATCAGTTTCCCGTTCGGCTTCTTCATTCGTCGCAAATCGCTGTCCCTGGAGCCATCTCTTCAAGTTTGGAAACAGATAATAATCGCTGGGGGCTAAATCTGGAGAATACGGGGGGTGGTCAAGCAATTGAAAGCCTAGCTCGTGTAATTTGGCCATGGTTTTCATCGTGCGAACACGTTCACGTTTTTGATCAATTGTCAGCAAACGCGGCACCCATCTTGCGGTTAGCTTTCTCATACCCAAACAATCATGCAAAGTTGAATGCACTGACCCAGTTGATATGCGTACGGCATTAGCTATCTCACGCACTTTTATTTTTGGATCACTTAATACGATATCGTGGATTTTTTGCACGATTTCTGGAGTGGTCGCTGTTTTTGGTGCTCCCCCGGCGTGTTCATCTTTTGTGAACATTCGGCCTCTTTTAAACTCGGCAATCCAATATTTTACGGTTGAATAAGATGGAGCAGAATCACCATAATATTTATCGAGCTTTTTTTCGTTTCCTTTCCACTTTTTCCACGCAAAAAATAATGTTTAATCAAGGCCCGAAATTCTTCCTTATCCATTTTTACAACAAATATCAAAACTTTCTGACTTTAAAATCACTTTAGCGTCACTGCCAAGTGCCAATCTATCTGAAATTGATCGTGTATTCGACTGAACGTTGGTATTTTAAAACTGGTGGTACCATCTCTTGGAGGCCGGGAGCATCTTGAACCACCTAGTAAACAGTTTTAACGTAATCCCAAGAAGTAAATGTGTCATCAACAAAAAAATGATTAGCCAATAAATTATTTCTCGTCGCTTTGATCAAATGAGGCACATCAAATATATAAAAATATTCTTCTCCGTCTATTTCAAAAGATGAGTTCTCAGTAGTCACTTTAAGAGAATGAGCTAATTGCACAAAATTTGAACCCATGTCACTAACTACAGCTACGACCTTAAGCCCTATTTCGTTTGCTTTACGAATGCATTCAACAACGTTATCTCGAATACTAGTAAAAGAACATTGTTTATGAAGTAAATTATAAAAAACTTATTGTTTCCACGATTGATTGATCCCTCGAAGCAAAATTGACTAATCCCTCAAATTGACTAATTTGATTGCGGTGAACCATCTGCAGCTTGAACGGCTTATCTGAAACCAAAATCGTTTATATTTTGGTTATAAAACAATATTCTTAAGTACTTGACAAGCGAATTTTTTTAAAATCAAAATTTTGTTCAAAATGGCGGATGAAAACACAAAAATTTTTTTTTTTTCTTAAAAAAACGACTCATTTTTCGATTAAAAAAAAAGAAAATAATGCATTAAATTAAAATATCTCTCTCCGTCAAGTACTTCACATTTATATTATGAAAAATCTGCCCGCTTCGCGGGCACATTCTCATCGCGCGCGGCTCGCTTCGCTCGCAAAAATGAGCGCACCTACGGCGTGCGGGGGGTCGAATATAGTTCGATCGTCGCGCTTCGCGCTCCGAAAATATTTACACGTCGCGCTTCGCGCTCCGTGTTGCGCGCTTCGCGCGCTTGTGTCCTGCAGGAGGCTTGCATCTTACAGGACGCTCGTACCTACATGTTTTTTTTTTAAATTACTTTACATTTAAATTTAATTTAATTAAATTTAAATGAAATTAAATTAAAGCTTTGAATGTAAAAGAAAACTAATTTACTTAAGGTTCTATCGACCTTAAGGAGCACATTCTCATCAGGGCACTCGCGCTTCGCGCTCGATATTTGATTTAAACCTCGCGCTCGGCTCTGTTTAACAATATTTTTCATGATTAAAACGAAAACTACTCATCCTATTGAAAAGTGGCCAAAAGATAACTTGTAGATCTTTCTAAGACCAATAGTTATGTTTCTTATCATTTTCTCTGCATCTCGCGTCATTTGGCTCAAAATTTGAATTTTCGATTTTTTAAGGAAATGAAAAAAGTTGTTATGCCTATCCTATAGGGCGTTCAAAAAGAAACATTTTTCATCTTTAGACTTTTTTTCATACCGTGCGTTGTTTGGCTTCTAATTTAAGTTTTCTTTCATTTTTTTGGATTTTCAAAATGTTATAAGTCTTTCAATTTTTTTTTTATCCAAAAAAGTCATTAGGAAGAATTGTTCTAATTTTTGAGTACTACGAATATCCGTGCATAGAATTTTTAAATTAAAAAAAAAAGTGGTATCAAAAATTTTCAAAATGCTCCAACTTTTTGAATTTTTATCCAAAATGGCTGGCCAACGAACTTGACCTTCATTTTAGGACACTCAAAGAGTATACCAAAGGCCAATCCAATCGGTCAATTCTTTCGAAAGTTATCGTGCTCACAAACTAAAAATCTACAGACAGACACACAGACACACAGACAGACAGACAGACAGACAGACACACAGACAGACAGACACATTCGTAAAAACATGTTTTTCGGGTTCAGGGGGTCCCAAAACGTGGACATTTGACAAAAACGGGGGGGGTCAAATTTTACACAAATCTAATACCTTCTCTGATGAGAATGTAATAACTGATAAAAATTTGGTGACGATCGGATTAGTAGTTTTTTCTCTATATGGTTCACCGTACTTGAAAACGTGGTTTCGAGAAAAACGCGTTTAAAGTTTTAAGTCACTTGTTACGCAGCTGCATCAGACCCTTCGAGGCGGCTCGAGGGTCCTTCGCTTAAAGCGCTGTATCTGCGAAAGTTATGATCCGATTACAATAAAATTTTAGCACAACAGTTTTGAGATGTTATACTTTCAGAAAATGCAATAAAAAAATCGATTTTTTGAAATTTCTAAGTATACGTAACCCCTTAATCAAATGATTTTCAGTTTGTGTGCCAATTGATCGATTAGATTTAGATTAGATTCAATTGCTTAGATTATCTATTTTTTTGGTTGCGCTGACAAAACTATGGTTGCACCAACCATAGATATGGTTGCCCCATATTTATCAATATATATGGTTGGACCAACCATAGCATTTCTCTCCGTGTGGCAAAGTATCACATGCCCTTAAAATTCTTCAAAATCAATACAGTATTTTAAAAGTTTATAAAAATCTCCTGATATTCGTTAAAATTCGTGAAAATCTCTTAAAATTCGTAGCAACTTTTGTAAATTTCTTAAAATTCTACGATAATTTTCCCTTTAATTTAAAATTGTCGAAAAATAAAAATTCCCAATTAAAAATGTCCGTATTTTTAAATTTATCGAATATAAAATTTCTGAATTCTACAATCAGGATATTAAAAAAATAACGAATTATTAAATCCTGGAATAATAATAATAATAATCATTACATATTTACCGATATATATTTTTTTTCATAGATATGAATCTAGAAATATAATTAGGTAATTAATTATTTACTCATGATAAATATTTGTTAATTAATTTACTAATACTTATTTTAATCATTTTTGGCAATTTTATAATTTCAGCAAATATAAATTTCAAGAATTTAAGAATTCATTATTTTTTCTAATTCAATAATTTTACAATAATTCGAAAATTTTTTAATTTGAGGAATTTGGGTTTCGCAAATGTGATAATTCGGGTAATTATATTACATTCTCGTCAGAGAGAATGTATTATATTTATGTAAAATTTGACCCCCCCATTTTTTGTCAAATCTTCACGTTTTCGGACCCCCTGAACCCGAAAAACAAGGTTTTATCAATGTGTCTGTATGTCTGTCTGTCTGTCTGTCTGTCTGTAGATTTTTTTTGTGAACACGATATATTTCAAAGGATTTGACCGATTGTATTGGCCTTTGGCATACTCTTTTAGTACCCTAAAATGAAGGTCAAGTTCGTTAGCCAGCCAGTTTGGATGAAAATTAAAAAATTTAGAGTATTTTGAAAATTAAAAAAAAATTTTTTTTATAATTTACAAATTTAATTGACGGTTGTTTGTAGTACCCAGAAAGAGAAACAATTTATCCTTTTGACTTTTTTTGATAAAACAAAAATTGTCAGACTTATAACATTTCAAAAATTAAAAAAAAAATTTTTAATTTAGATTTCAAGCCAAATAACGCACGATATGAAAAAAGTCTAAGGATAAAAAATGTTTCTTTTTGAACGTTCTATAAGACTGGCATAACAACTTTTTGAATTTTCTTGAAAAAGCAAAAATTAAAATTTTTAATCAAATAACGCGAAATAAATAAAAAAATTATGAGGACTAAATTGTTGATCATAAAAAGATCTACAAATTATCTCTTGTCCATTTTTTGATACGATGGTTATTTTTCGTTTTAATCGTGAAAAATGTTTTTTAAAAGAAGCGATTGCAAATCATGATCATCAAAATGTTATCTTTATTTTGTAATATCTGAATAAGCAGTCCCGGACAGAGGTTTAATATATTTATATAATGTTTAAATAAAATATAAAGTAGTAGTCTGATGAGAATGTGTTCCTTAAGGTCGATAGAACCTTAAGTAAATTAGTTTTCTTCTTCATTTGAAACTAAAGTGATTTAAATAAAAGAATACAGCAGTGATGAAGGTTGTTAAGCGAATGCAAGTGCGTAAAGTGTGATGAGAATGTGTGCTCACAAGACACCCCTAGTTATTCTATACATTTATTTTTCGTCATCAATTTGTGTATTTCGTATTTTAATTTTTCGGTACTAATAATTTATTAATCGAAATAATAAATTATTGGAATTAAATTAAATACTATAAATTTACATTAATTTAAATTTAAAATTGTCAAATAGAAATATGTTAATTTTATGCGTAATTAATATTGCCAGCTCCCAGCTCTCTTTTAGCTTGCTCAAAGATCTTTGGCTCGCTGAAATCGAGCTGAAAATGATTTGACGCGGTTTCGATGGAAACGAATTGAAACAATGAAAAGATGAAGAGGGCAGCACTTCGATGTAGGCTAAAAAGCAATTATCCCCACCTAAAAGTGTCCCCACTCTTGGCCCTTGCCGCATCTAGGTAAAATATCTTTGCTATAATTATCCCTTTAATGGGAAAATAAAGATTAAATTCTGATCTGGGTAGTTAAATGCCTGAAGATAGGAAGTGGGTCCTTGATTAAAAATTTACAAGGCTGATGATGTTCACGAATTTTGAAAACAAATTAGAGTAGAGCTCGCAGCTAAATCGAGAGATTCACCTGCCTGGGTATAATAACTCTATCAGGAGTCGACCACCTCGTGACGTCCACGCACCTGTCTTTATCGACCTGGTGATACCTGGGGAGTCCAACTCGTATTTCGTCTTTTAAACACGACCTCCCAAAACTGTCATGAGGCGGTCAGCACACCGCGAGATCCAGAAGCCAAGCGACCAAGATTTTAAGGACGAAAGTCATACATCATTCTAATCGCAAAATCGGGGAGACGAACAAGGAATCTTGAGATAAGAAATGTTTGCCTGTCAGAGGAGCTGAAACTGGTCTGGGGAGGTTTTTTGACATTCAGAGTGTGAATCGAAGGATGTTAAATTATTATTATTCTAGGACGATTATTTATTAATATTAATTAATTAACAATTTTATATGATTTCTAAAATTTATTATTATTATTATTATGTTTTTTTTTTTGTTTTATTTACTATTTATAATTTTATCTTTAGTTGAACTGAAGCTAAACGATTTTCAAAGTAGCTACAAGGAGAAAACATATATTTTAGTTTCCGGAGGGATGTTAAAATACAAAATCATAGCCGCCTAGCCTCCCTATATAAAGATTTTATACGAGTTGGTCTTGTGCCTCGGCCATAAAGCTGAGACTTCACGAGCGTGCGAAAAAGATGCGCTTCAGGCCTCTCCTCTCCCTTCTCCTCTCTTCTGCGATTTTTTGTATTCTCTTTCTATTTTTTTATTCTTCTTTCTCTCTTGTCGTAGCTTCTCCCTTCCCTTCGCGCCCTCGGGACTCGGACGTGGTAATAAAGACATTAGCCGGCCCCGGATACCCTCGCATGATGAAGACGTCCTGCTCCAGGAGACCAGTTAACCAGTTAGTTAATGCCAGCTGAGAGCTTAGTGTAACCTAACTTCACTTTCGGCGAAGTGATTTACGCGAGAATCGTCGTTATTATTAAAAGTGCCGCTTTTAATTGCCTTTCATTTAAAAAAAATTAAGTCCACTTATTTTCGCATAAATACAAAGGCGAGGTCAGGGTCAAAGATGTCAGAGTTTTTAAGAAAAAAGGAATCAAGATCTTGGAGGCAATTTATACATTTTTTTATTATTATTTGCTAAATTCTAATTCCGTGTCAGATCTTGAAAGCAATTTTTTTAAACTTTAGCACAATACGAATCGCATTTTGCTACTGGGATATAACGGTTCTTTTAATGAAAATAACTGAACCTTGGTGCACTTCTTTGTAAATATAAATTCCATTTACTTTAGAGGATGAAATGTGCCTTGGATTTCAAGATAAATTAAACAGTCAGGTTTTCAATTTTCGTAAGAGGAACGAGGGAAATAATTAAAGGCAGGGGAAATAGAAATGTTGAAGCTTCCTTTTTCCTTTTCTAATTAGGATTCTACAATTGAAGGAGACTAAATGTGGTTCTGAACGTATCAAAAGGAGTGAAGGAATGAGAGGTGCATACTGACCAGAGATAGAAGTGCTGCAATTACTGGAGGTTTTATTTTTTCGGTCACGAGACCACCTTTAATTACTGTCATTATGGCCTGCCTGATGCAGCTACTGTGCAATCCTTAAATTATGATGGATATTCCAAAATGACTCTGATGATGCTACTGTACATCACGATTTTTCGAAATCTAAATAATTTATCAAAGAAAAAATCTTTTATTCTTCTCTTTTTACATTCTCATCAGAGAAGGTATTATATTTGTGTAAAATTTGACCCCCCACCCCGTTTTTGTCAAATGTCCACGTTTTGGGACCCCCTGAACCCGAAAAACATGTTTTTACGAATGTGTCTGTCTGTCTA
>CAJFCP010025978.1:0-14078 GCA_904066005.1 Synergus itoensis | reverse complement strand
TCTGTCTGTCTGTCTGTCTGTCTGTCTGTCTGTCTGTCTGTCTGTCTGTCTGTGCACTGAGAAAACTGTTTGGTTCTATCAACCAAAATTTGGTTGGCTCAACAAAATAATTTGGTTGCTATACAGCCAACAAAACATTTTGGTTGAGCCAACCAAACTTTTTTGTTGGGTCTTTTTGTTGGCTCAACAAAACTGTTTGGTTGGCTTAACAAAATTGTTTGGTTGGCTCAACCAAACTGTTTTGTTGGCCCAAAAAAATTATTTGGTTGACACTAGGTATTGTTCAATTAATGAACTGTTTTAGCTTGTTTTTAAATGATTGTTATGTTATTTTTACTTAAATTATATTTATTTATACTAACGAAGCTTTTTACGATAAGAAAAATCGGAAAGAAATTTTTCGGCGACCGGGATTCGAACTACCTATAAACACTTATCTCTAACCTCTAACGTATCAAATGCAACTTAAACCACACGGCTAACATAGCACTTATAATATTTTATAAAAATCTCAGCAAAGTATCACATAAGCAAGGGCTGGCGTACACGCATGCGTAGTCGTGCATCTAATTTGTTTGGTTGGGCCAACAGAACATTTTTGTTAGGCCAACTAAAAGACTCAACAAAAGAATTTGGTTGGTTCAACAAAATATTTTGTTGGCCCAACAAAATAATTTTGTGTTGACAACCAAAATTTGGTTGAGGCAACAAAAACTGTACAACAAAACGTTTTTGTTGCCATGACTAAATTTTTTTTTTCAGTGTGTGTCTGTAGATTTTTAGTTTGTGAGCACGATAACTTTCGAAAGAATTGACCGATTGGATTGGCGTTTGGTATACCCTTTTAGTGTCCTAAAATTAAGGTCATGTTCGTTGGCCAGCGATTTTGGATAAAAATTCAAAAAGTTGGAACATTTTGAAAATTTATGAAACCACTTTTTTTTAATTTAAAAATTTTATGCACGGAAGTTTGTAGTACTCAAAAAGTCGAACAATTCTTCCAAATGACTTTTTTGGATAAAAAACTAGGGGTGCCATTGTGAGCACATTCTCATCACACTTCGCGCGCTTGCATTCGCTTACCAACCTTCATCGCTGCTATATACTTTTATTTAAATTTCTTTATTTTCAAATGAAGAAGAAAACTAATTTACTTAAGGTTCTATCGACCTTAAGGAACACATTCTCATCAGTGCACAATGCACATGCACTTCGCGCTCGATATTTAAACCTTCTTTAAAAATATAAAATTCAAATTTTTAGCCAAGTAACGCGTATCACGTTATTTGGCTAAAAATGTTAAATTTTAGAATTTTTCAAGAAAATTCAAAAAGTGGTTATACCAGTCTTATAGGGCGTTCAAAAAGGAACATTTTTCCTCTTTTAACTTTTTTTCATAGCGTGTGTTATTTAGCTTAAAATTTTAATTTTCATTATTTTTTTTTGAATTTTCAAAATGTTATAAGTCTGACAATTTTTGTTTTATCGAAAAAAGTCATAATGATAAATTGTTCGACTATTTAAGTACTACGAATATTCTTAAACAGAATTTGTAAATTAAAAAAAAAATTTTTTCAAAAATTTTAAAAATGATCCAAATTTTTTAATTTTTATCAAAAATGGCTGGCTAACGAACTTGACCTTCATTTTAGGACACTAAAAGAGTATACCAAAGGCCAATCAAATCGGTCAATTCTTTCAAAAGTTATCGTGCTCACAAAAAAAATCTACAGACAGACAGACAGACAGACAGACAGACAGACAGACAGACTGACAGACACATTGGTAAAAACATGTTTTTCGGGTTCAGGGGGTCACAAAACGTCGACATTTGACAAAAAATGGGGGGGTCAAATTTTACACAAAACTAATACATTCTCTGATGAGAATGTAAAAAATTGAATGACATAACATTTTGAAAATCCAAAAAAATGAAAGAAAACTTGAATTAGAAGCCAAACAACGCACGATATGAAAAAAAGTCTAAAGATGAAAAATGTTTCTTTTTGAACGCCCTATGCCTATAGGATAGGCATAACAACTTTTTGAATTTCCTTAAAAAATCGAAAATTCAAATTTTGAGCCAAATAACGCGAGATGCAGAAAAAATGATAAGAAACATAATTATTGGTCTTAGAAAGATCTACAAGTTCTCTTTTGGCCATTTTTCAATAGGATGAGTAGTTTTCGTTTTAATCATGAAAAATATTGTTAAACAGAGCCGAGCGCGAAGCGCGAGGTTTAAATCAAATATCGAGCGCGAGTGCCCTGATGAGAATGTGCTCCTTAAGGTCGATAGAACCTTAAGTAAATTATTTTTCTTTTACATTCAAAGCTGTAATTTAATTTTATTTAAATTTAATTTAATTTAATTTAAATTTAAAGTAATTTAAAAAAAATATGTAGGTACGAGCGTCCTGTAAGGTGCAAGCTCCCTGCAGGGCACAAGCGCGCGAAGCGCGCAACATGGAGCGTGAAGCGCGACGATCGAACTATAGTCGACCCCTCGCGCGCCTTAGGCGCGCTCATTTTTGCGAGCAAAGCGCGCGACGAGAATGTGCCCGCGAAGCGGGCAGATTTTTTTATTCAAAAATTGATATTTTAGTTTCGCAATTACTTTATTCTTGAATCTGATAAATTATGAAATAATCGTATTCACATTCGTATTCGTTTTCAGGAATCAGTTTGTAAATTGAGGGATAATAGTTGCAATTTTTTTCGTAATCTTGTCTCGTATCTAGAATTCTAAATTGGGCATAATTGGTGTTCATTTTCGTGAGGATTGTGTGTTCACTTCCTGAAGACTTGTTTAACAAGAATGAAGACATTTTAGATTACGATCAAAGGATCAAGACATTATCTCTTAGTCCTTGACAAAACATCGAAGAATTTCGACTACATAATCTATTAGGGTTGTATATTTTTCGAAAATTTACCAAAGGCAAACATCGTTAGCATCACCTGGTGCACCTGTACTTTCTTAGTTCGAAGAAATAACCTAGTTAGAAAATGAAAAGAGAGTCGAGGACCACAGATTTCCTGGGGTTTATGAAAAAAGTTTGACTGTTACTTTAAATATCAAATTTCTAAGTTGAAGTCGATGAAATTTCTTCTTTCTCTTTATATATTCTATCTTTAAATAGAAAATAAAGATCAATCTGATAATAAAACTTTAATAAAACTCCTGACCTAAATTATTATCAGATTTAATTTAGATTTTAAAGAACAAATTACGCGTTTTGTATTTGCGAGTACCAATAATTAATTAAGTGGATCAGAGAATCCGAGAAAAACACTAATTAAATTAAACTGCGGTGCGAATTCCTTTTCGTTGTAATTGCGCTCTTTTAATTGCCTTTTTATTTTAACTAGCGCATTACTATTGTTCTTTAGGATCAAGGCTAAATAAAATGCTTTTAATCTTAAATAACTCTAATCAAACAGTGTGATAAGTATATTTTTTCTGAATTGGGATATTTTTATACGGAAATCTATGAATTCTCACCCCTTTAATTATTACTATTACAAATAGGTTGCGTGATGAAGAACATGAAGTTAAAAGGGATAACTCATTGGGAACTTGAAATCAAAAGTGGTGGATAAAGAAGAGGTTGAATGGTGAGGGGGTACGGAGGAGAGACAAGGCGCCGTAATTACTTTAATAACATCCTGGCAGACTAACGTCTTGATGAAGTCATTACTGGCCTCGCCTCGAAAGCAAAAGTACCGAAAGACGACTCATATTTCAAGTCCTTAATGATTTACCAGGAGACCGAGTAAATATTTCTCCAATGATGGGAGATTCTCATTGTCCAACTACAATCTCGACACCCGTCTAGTAAATAATTGATGTATTTCTTTATTTACCAAACGCTTTCGTTTGAATCATATCTGCTAAAGCAGATATAATGCAGAATCTTCCAAAACTGATAAGATGCAGAATTTGCTAAAAATAATAATACGATGAAGAATCTGCTAAAAAGAATATACGATACGGAATCTGCTGACGCAGATGTGGTACAAAATCTGTTAAAACAGATATTGTATAGATCCTGATAAAGCAGATTTGCTACAGAATGATACGTACATTAAATGTGATATAGAATCTGATAAAGCAGATGTGGTATAGAATCTGTTACATTAGGTATGGCACAGAATCTGCTAAACAAATTATAGTAAACAATCTGCTAAAGCAGACATGATACAGAATCTACTAAAATATTCATAGTGCAGAATCTACTAAAGCAAACATGATTCAGAATCTGTATACAAGACATGCTTGTAAAACAATGTAGATCTGACAAGAAAGGTTGAAAAACTTCCACTGAATGAATGAAATACATTTGTTGTGCCTTTTACTGCCAAAATATGTATGTACATGTAATTACGAACGGAAAACATTTCCTGTATTCCATGTCAATTAAACAAAATTATTCCTCTGTTTCTCTGAAGATATCTATCCTTAATAGTTTCTAATTACTCGAGTTGGGAGGTAAATTTAATTTTAATTTTCGCGAGTCCAGAGGCTGATTCTAATCTAGAAGAAGAATCACTTATGCTTATCGAAAACACCTATGGCTATGTTTCCAAGGTTGTAACGACATTAACTTTTGCATTTACGATCATCGTCGGAAACCGAGGACATTTCACTACTTGGAAAAATTGCGCATGTGCATCAATGCGGCTGTAATCACTGTGATATTCAAACTGGCGATTTTTCATTACCTAGCTAACTATCATCGATATTTATGCTAATTGTATAAAACCAGTTATCTGGACGAAACCAGTTCGATGGTTGCTGCCAATCGGCCTTTGCTTAGTGGCGCATTAATTATTTCGCTGTGATGTTATCTTTTGCTCGTGATAACAGACATAAGCTGAAAAGAGATCGGTGGCTCGTTTCGCAGACGATAGAGAAAAGCAAGCAACCTTGTTGCCATAAAAAAGTCAATCAATCATTTTTCGAGCCTTACAACGCTTAATATTATTAGAAATTTTTTAAATATATTTGGGGGATTTTGGAAATCCTGTATCCTATAGTTTTTTTTTTTCAAAAAAATATAGAAGATAGTGGAGGTCAGTCTGAATTTTTTAGGGATCACAGTGTTGAACGCACTTGCAATTAGAATTAACCGAGCAAGAGTCTCGGTGATAGGCAAAGCGGACATTTAGTCGTTAATTGAAGTGGCGCAGTATCCGGAAAATGGAACCGGAAAAGCTATAATTATTGTCTCGTTACCGGCAGAACTCGAGACATAGTCGCGACGAATAAGAAAACACTTTTAAAGCACCTTCTCTTAATCATTATTCAGCTTTCTATTATCGAACAAAAAAATTCTATAAGGACATTTATAAAATATTCCAACATTTTCTTCGATAAAGTAATGTTTGTTTTGAGAATTTTATAGTTACTTAGAGATTTAAAGTATAAATTAAGAATAATTTTCTCGACAAAAAAATATAAATATCCATTTAATCATCAATGCAGCCTTAAGGACTTAAATATTTGTAGGAAGTTGAACTCATAAGTAAATAGGGAAGGCCAAAGTCTAGACCAGTTAAATAGATACGCATACGCAAACGCGTTTGCGTAAAAAAGTATGCGTATGCGTATCCATTTGCGAAAAAAGTATACTTTTTTACGCAAATGTATATGTGTTTGCATATCTGTTTGCGTATTGAGTTTATTTGAGGAAACACCTTAAAAAAAGTTGAAATACGGGTGACGGTGTCGGCCACGCCAGGATGCGTGAAACAAAAAACAAAATTTTTTTAGTAAACTACATGAGTTTCTCTAGAGGATGGACTTCTAGCTTTTGAAAATATTAAAATATTATAAAAATGGCATAGTTTTGAAAAAAAAGTTCAAATTTTGCTTAAAAAAACGCTCGTTTTTTGTTTATAAAAGTTGTAATTTTTTAAATAACAAAAAGTTAGAAGTCTATCCTCTGTAAAAATATATAATAAAGATTGTATGAAAATTTGAAGTCGATTGGATGATTAGTTTTCGAGCTACACCGTCACCCGATTTTAAAAATGCAGTTTTGAGAAAAGCGCAATATACTGAAAAAATTTTAGAAAGATTAAACGTGTATTTTTTTTTAAATCTTCAAAAATTGCTGTTTTTTTCACCCGAAAAACTAGCATAGCCCCTTAAAGTGCTCCCATTTAAAAACTATTAGAGACATCGATTTAAAATTTTGGGTACTTATTTTTAGGATGATTAGCTATGGAAAAATGCAAAAAAATCGATTTTTTGAAAATGAGAAACTAGCATAGCCCCTTAACAAACAACGGTGAAATGTTATGTTGAGTTTGAATAAAAAGGGTTGAAAGTCAAACTAAACTTTTATATATGATTTCATAGTGTTCGCCCACTTAATCAATTTTCTATTTGACAGCCAAGAGAATGAAAGTGAATTTAAAAGAAGAGAATTTAAATATTAATTTGATTGATTAAACGCAATTCAAGTGTTAAATATCAAGGGTTTTAATTTTGGTAACTTGAAATTGAGAACCCCTGATGAGAAGAATATCTTGTACGCTTCTTTTGCCTTCGATAAAATTAAAATTCGAACTCAATTCGTCAAACAAGAGGGATCTGTTGCATAAGCGAGACGCAGGTGGATTTTATGATAAGTGGGTGGGAGAAGTTTGTGGGAGGAGGTGAGAGAGTTGAGATCCCCTGGCGAGAAGAAGAGGATGCGGCACGTTGAGGCGGATAGATAGACGCGACCTCGCTCACTTGGCCATCTCCGCAGCCAAGGGTATTATTAGGACCGGGCCCGAACATAATGACTTAATATCACGCGACTGTGTTAGTTACCCTATGTAGAAACCGACTGCCTATTCGTCCCCCGGGTACCTTCAAACTAACTTTTTACTTTAATGCGCCACCTTGTATACCGAATCGGAAAAAATCTGATAATACTAACGAATTTTAGATCAGTCTTAGAGAGAAAATGTAAACATAAACAGTATTTTCTTGGATAAAGATCCGAAAACCGAAAGATATTGTAGAAAATTTGCTACAGAAGATATGGTATATAATTTGCTAAAGCAAATATGGTAGAAAATCTCTTAAAGCAGATATGGTATAAAATCTACTGAAGAAGATATGGTCTAGAATTTTTTAAAGCAGATATAGTATACAATTTGTTAAATAAAATGTGGTTCTGAAACTGTCAGAGCAGATATGGTACACAATCTTTTAAGGTAGATATGGTACAAAATCTGCTACAGAATATATGGTATAGAATTTTCTAAAGCAGATATGGTACAGAACCTGCTAAACAAGGTGTGGTACAGAATCTGTTAAAGCAGATTTGGTATACAAACTTTTGAGGCAGATGTAGAACAAAATGTGCTTCATTAGGTATGGATATAGAATCTGCTAAATCAGACATGGTATAGAATGTTTTAAGGCAGATATGGTATAAAATTTGCTAAAAAAAGTTATGGTAAAGAATTTGCCAAAGCAGATATGGTAGAGAATCTGTTAAAGCAGATGTGGTACAGAACCTGCTAAAGAAGGTGTGGTACAGAATTTGTTAAAGCAGATTTGGTACAGAATCTTTTGAGGCCGATGTAGAAAAAAATCTACTTTATTAGGTATAGTATAGAATCTGCCAAAAAAGATATGGTACATAATCTGTAAAAGTATATATGGTACACAGAATCAGATACAAAATGCATATGTAGTACACAATTTTCAACGGTTCATTCCCAAATTTTGGGAGTAGTGACTAAAGTGCCTGAAGTACGTTTTTCAATAAAAAAAAAAAAAAATAAAAAAAATAGTCCCAAAGTTTTAAAAAAATTATTTATTTATAAAAATAGGCCATATTTTTATAAACAATTGGTCGAATGAATTTCTTGTAATGCTTATTGAAAAGCTGAGAGAAAATCCTAAATTTTACTGCAGCCACTTATTTTTTTAATAGAATACTTTTTTTCGTATACGCAAATATTTAGAGGTACATTTTTCGAGCGTTAAAAGTTTGAAAATTCACAACTCGGAAATTTTAAATATCATGTCGTGTTAAAAATAGCATTAGTGATCGAAATCAAAGACACACAGGTTCAATATAAGTAAAGTTTATTTTAATTAACAAGATTATTCAATTCACAAAATACCGACGATTTTTGATAAGAACAATAAATTAAAGATATAATCTAGATTTAGAGAGAAGTTTCACAAACGTAGCAAGAAGTAACTCGATTATTTAAAGAGATGTTTCAACTCAAGAAACGTAAAGAGACTCAAAGAAATGCTCAACTCAAGAAATATGAAAAGACTCAAAGATATTCGGAATTTGAAGGTTTCTATTTGAAAATCAGAGGAGAACTTTACTCAAACGGAAAGAGAAACGCAACTCAAACGGAAAGAGAAACGCAACTGGCGGAGTTTTGTCTCCTCAGAGAGGAGGTACATTTTTTGAGAAGGAAAACTGAAAACTCAATGTGCAATATAGTGGGAAAATTTGGAAGGCTATTGGCTATTACTATTTTGTAGGAGTGACTTATTAGAAACTCTCATCCATTGACAAATCCTCATATTTGAATTTTATGATAGGTGACCGGAAGGGTCGAAAAGTGCCTAAACTCGAAGAGCGTGTAAAACTGATTATCAAGAGTTAAGGTTCTAAGACGAATGGTTGATCCATATGTTTAACAGTTGTAGAACTTAGGATAGAGAGCCCTGATGACAAAAAAATCTGAAGTCTTTTTCATTTCTATTTCGAGCTTTACAATTCTTATTTCTAAAAATGTGAAGAGAAACTCAAAAGATGATTGTACTTGTCTAAGTTTTACAATCCATGAAAACAGCAGATGTCTCGTCGAAAGAATGGGAAAAACCCAGCAATTATACTCATTGTCAGAGAAATAGTATTATCGAGAGAAATACTAAAATATTATGTTTTTAAATTAAGACTTAGCATTAATGTTATTAACAAATATGTCTTTTTAACGGTAAATAGAATTACGTGATTAAACATGTCGAAATAAAAAAATACGTTTACAATATTTTCGACCTTAGTTTGGGCACAATAAAGCTTCAAAGTTGGGTATAATGAACCAATCAGAAGCGAGATTTAGGAACAACTTGTTTGTGTCATAAGTGTTAAGATAGTGTGCGTGATGGCGGTTCACTTCAGGCGGTTCACTTCTCGCTTCTGATTGGTTCATTATGCCCAACTTTGAAGCTTTACTGTGCCCAAAGTAAGGCCCAAATCAAATTTTACCAGAGGTCTTTTCTGTTTCTTTTTTTTGTCCTCTATCACCTAGTACTGGCACGTTCATAGGTGGTGGGACACCCTGTATATGATACATAATCTGTTACAAAATATATGGTACAGAATCCGCTTAAGAAGATATATGGTACAGAATCTGTTACAGCAAACATAGTACAGAATCTTTTGAAGTAGTTTGAAGTAGCTACACTACAGTGTCAAAAAAAAGAGTTTGTATTATAGCTTTAAATACGATTACTTTAAATTTTTTGAAGAGATAATAGGGAAACAGTAATGCCTCGATTATTGATAATTTATTTATTTATTAACGCAAAATTTTTTTTAGTGTTTATGAAAGAGAAGGTTTGTTCTTTTAAAAAAAAAGTCAATCGCTCCAGGTCACCATTTTCGAAGGCAGGTGCTGTTAACGAGGCGAAGCATATTCTTTAAGTATACCTTATTGCTCTGCCGACACAGTCTCTCAGTGATTGATCCACCTTAGGCATGACATACTTTCTTTCTCTGTTTCATGACTCTTTAAATCCAAGAATATTTCTTATCCGAATAAAAGGTTGTCAGCCGTTCAGAATCTGATTAATGAATTTTCTGGTAATCTCAAATCAAAACCATAAATAATAAACCCTTTTAAATTATAGCATTTAAAGACTAATTATCCGATTAAAGGTTTGAATTGTCTTTGAAATAATAGTCTAAGTAAGAATCGGTTAAATAATTGAATCGATTATATTCTTGATCTCTGATCGAGCGTTTAGTCGTTTAACTCAACGCTCTATATTGTATTATTTTACATTTCACCACATATATGGAGTGTGCATAAACATTCCTCTCGATATTGGGTGAAGGGGGGTTAGGAGGATGGGGAGGACACGGAAACCCCACGTCGATAATCCCGTAATAAGATATTAATGTCGGCAATCTCGGTCTAGAACGTGACTTTAAGGCTGCCCTCCTATGCAAAGACTCGTTGACTCGTAAAGGAGGAAGAGAAAAGGTAGTGCTCGATGCGAAGGGGGTAGACGTGAAAGGGGGAACCCAGCACGAGATAATAACTTCATACGAAGTGCCGGTGGTCTTCTGGGCACACCATAACAACGCTTCCCATGAAGTGGTCGAACACCGTGTGTCCAACTTTATAAGATGAAAAGTAATAAAAATAATACGTCAATAACGTATTGGAATGTCGCTTTTTTTAAAAAGTTATGTTTCTCTATCACTTTTAATTGTTTCTACATTTTTAGAACGGACAGGAACCTTTTAGAGCGGTTAAAATTTTTTTACCACGGGCACAAACCACTTTAGCATGGACACAAAACAAATGTTTTAGCATGGACATAAGCCATTTTAGCATAGAAAGAAACACTTCATTATTAAATTAGCCTTTCTTTAATTATTCAAGCCAAAAGTAGTCTATCTACCTCAGTTTTCATGTTGTCTATAATTTATAACAAATTTCAGCAAAAATTTTATTATTTTGGACAAAAACATGTGAAAACTAAATTTCTCATATCGTAAGTATCACGAGCCTTCAATTATTATTAAAATAGGCATCCTTTTTTTTTGTAAGTGCGGGCATTATTCTACGCCACTGAGGTGCACACATGAGCAGAGAAGCTCTCACAAGAAGGTGTAGGTACATGAGGGCATGCGGCGATCGTGTAATAAGATATTGCGAGAACGAAGCCGCGAAAGCCGACGGGCAAACCGTAGAACGAAGCCGGTGGTCCTGTTGATTTCCGCGCCATACCAACCTAGGATAACGTCGTTGACTGTCATCATCAAGTCCCCGCAAATATACCCACGCTTGACTCGTCTATTTGCATTGTCCTCTCCGGTCATTCTAAAATATTCTAGATATCATCTACAACGCAGAGAATGTCTCTAATAATTTTAATAATTTTAATCCGTTCATAAATGAGAATTTTAATGAAGAAAATGAGAAGAACAATAATTTGTAGAATCAGATTTGATGCTGAATTTCTTTCAGTAGACATGGTACAGATTCTGCTACAAAATATATGATACAGAATCTGCTTAAATAAATATGGAGCGGAATTTGTTACAACAGATATAGAACAAAATCTGCTGCAACTGATACAGTACACAAACTGCTAAAGTAGACATAATACAGAATCTGTTGTAAAATATACGGTACAGAAAATGTTACAAAATATATGGTACAGAATTTGCTATAGCAGATATAGTATACAAACTTCCAAAGCAGATATGGTGTAGAATATGTTGCAAGATATGTGGTACAGAATCTGCTGAAGCAGATACGGTATAGCATATGCTACAAGATATATAGAAGACAATCTGCTGTCACATATATAATACACAAACTGCCAAGGCAGATATGGTACAGAATCTGTTGCATCGGAAATGGTAGAAACTTTGCTTAATCAGATATGGAACAGAATCTGTTAAATAGCATATGGAATAGAATCTACTAAAGCAAACATGGTATAGAATTTGTTAAATCAGATATTGTATAGAATCTGATAAGGCAGATGTCGTACAGAATATAGTAAAGCATACATGAAACAATTTTATAAAACAGATATAGTACAGAATCTACTATAGCAAACATGATATACAGAATCTGTTAAAGCAGATATTGTACAGAACCTATTTAAGCAGATGTGGTATAAAATTTGCTACATCAGATATGGTACAAAAGTGTTATATGGTACAGAATCTGCTAAAGTAGATATGGTATAGTTCTGATAAAGCAGATGTGGTATACAATAATCTGTTAAAGCAGTTATGGTACAGAATCTGCTAAAGATGATAGGTAAAGATAATCTGATAAAGCAGATGAGATACGTAATCTGTTGAAGCTGACTTTGTACAGAATCTGATTAAGCAGATATGATAGAGAATCTATTAAATTAGTTATAGTACAGAATCTGCTAAAGCCGATATCGTTCTGAATCTGATAAAACATATATGGTACAGAATCTTCTATATAAAATATGGTACAGTTTTTGCTACATCAGATGTATTAAATAATCTATTACGTAAGATATGGTACAGTTGTTGCTACATCAGATGTAGTACATAATCTATTACATAAGACATGGTACAATTTATACTACATCAGATGTGATACATAATTAATCTATTACATCAGATATGGTACAGAATCTGTTAAAAATAAATATTCTGCAGAATATACTACACCAGATGTGGTACATCATCCGCTAAAACAAATATTGTACAGAATCTGCTAAAGCAAATGAGGTACAGAATCTGTTAGACAAGACGTGGTACAGAATTTATTAAAACAGACATAGTACAGAAAATAAATGATTAGAATGATATCAATATTTTTAATATATGAAGGACTAAGTGCTTCGATTTCACGCTAATGATTTTTGTCCCTGGTAAAGGTTGAGGTCCAAGCTATACACTGACCCTTCGTAAGTTGGCCATTCTCTAGTTGGACATTTTCACGCTTGGCTGATTCTGCGTTCCCCCCCGAGCGTCCCTTGACAGCCTACACTGAAGTGCCGGCGCTCGAAGTGACCTTGAAGTCAGTGCCGTACTGCGTAGCCTGCGTAGTATTGAAATGAACGAATTTTGAGCACGGATTCAGAGTCTACATATATACGGTCCTGAGTGGTGACGTAATAGTGCTCGCTCGTCCTATTTTAATCGCTTTCGCTAGTTGGCCACCGACGCCCGAGACTGGCCAACTTACGAAGGGTCAGTGTACTTGGATTCATGTCTGAACTAAGTAGTTTAAGTATATATGCTAAAAGCGTCCGTAATTGGACTAAATTGGCTTGGATGCATGTTACATGTTTTTTCAATGCTAAAATCTATGAATAGTTAAATACCAAATATTTTTCAATTGTGACTGCTAAAGAAGATTTACTTCCATGCTAAGCGGGTTCGTATCCGTGCTAAAATTTATTTTACGACCTCATTAAAGTTTGATGGCTGTGTTTGAATTCTTGAATAAGTAAAAGTAGCGATGGTGCAAGGTAGAATCAATTTGGGTTATTTAGGATCAATTATGTCGGAAGCTGTTAAAAGAAACGACTATTATGGACTCACTAGCGGTACCATCTGAGCTAATCCTTTTCAGCTACCGCACATCAACTTTGACTTGCTCGTCATTCGCGCGGTTGCTTCTCTAATTAGAGAGTTGGTTCGAAGTGAGACGAACACCGTAAAGTGGAGTGAGGAAACAGTGTAAGAAAGCCTATTGATTAGATCTCGAGTTCCTCAATAATCGGGTTTCAAGCATCTAATCTACTTGCAACCTCAAGATCTCGGGTAGAACACTGAGAGAGGACAATCAACGGTGCAGCTATTGCTCTTGACAAGAAATGAGTTCAAGGTTCTTTCATTTTCTTCCATCAAAGAGACCACCACTTCAGAGCTTTACACAAACTTTGATATAATTTGAAACTTAAGTGGGCTCCTTCAAAGATTAAAGGAGAAAATAAAACACTACTTTCTTTAAATATTGTAAAATTATCATTTTAGAATTGTATGTAAGTCTAGAAGAGTTTAATTTACCATGAAAATTTTTATTTTTTATCTGCTGAAAACTCATCAAATTAAATTAACTGCAGCCGAAACCCTTGGGGAAGATTGTATTGGGTCCCACCTGCTCAATTTAAGCTATATGCTAACCCAAAGATGAAAGATGCATACACAGATTCATGAAGGTCCCTCGTACACTTTGAACACCCACCAAGGTTACGTTCCCTCAGGCTAGACCATTTTCATGTGCATCTAATGAAAGATTCATTCTCGCCAATTTTAGATCATGATCTCGAGTTCATTTATCTCGAGTCGAGAACGTGCCATGTT
>CAJFCP010025977.1:214102-231914 GCA_904066005.1 Synergus itoensis | reverse complement strand
CTTTTATAATTTTCGTAAAATTCATTTTTTCACTATAACTTTTCAAACATTAAAAATTTAAAGTTGAGGTAAGGAAAATGAAGATTCCTTTCATCGAGACGAATCGATTGACCTATATGATTAATGCATTTCATTAAAAAATAAGGATGTTATGGTTAATTGTATTTTCAAAAATTAATTTTCCACTATAATTTTTCAAATAATCAAAATTTTGACCTGACGTAAGGAAAATAAATATTCTTTGAGTCGAGATGAATCGATTGACCTATATCATTAATACATTTCATTGAGAAATAAGAAAGTTATAAAAAATTATTTTTTAAGAATGCAATTTTTCAACTATAATTTCTCAAATAATAAAAATTTAAAGCTGGTGTTAGGGAAATGAAGATTCCTTGTGTCCAGACGAATCGATTGACCTATTAGATTAATCCATTTCATTGAAAAATAAGAAAGTTATGCTTTATTGTAATTTTCGGAAAAGTGTTTTTCGAATATAACTTCTCAAATTATTAAAATTTAATGCTGATGTAAAGAAAATTAAATACTTAATGCTTCCTCTATGAGGAAGCAAATCATATTTGTTTTCAGGAAGCAAAGTGCTCATTGAATGAGCACAAAAGTTGATACAACTTGACAGCTAGTTAGCTAATTTCGAGAAATTTTTATACTAAAATCTGTTTGCGCTAAATGGTTCCATTCGATTTCAAAAGACACACAAAACAGTTTTAATTTAACCCCTTATCTTACAAGTATCATCCTCAAAATCAACCCCTTACCTTAGGAGTTGATTTTGAGGAACCTGACCTAATAGAAGATTAGGTGAATCCATTTGAAAAGATAAAATGTTAGGTCTAGAAGTTTTGGGATTTTTAATGATTTTTCATTGTATTTAGGGGTTGATTTTGAGGGACAACCTAGAGGGTTAAGTAGATGAAACGGTGTCGGGCTTCTTTGAACATTTAATGAACCCATTTTCAACGATAAAATTTTAGGTCTGGAAGTTTGGGGATTTTTGATGACTTTTTTTTGTACTTAGGGGTTGATTTTGTGTTTGAACCTAGGGGGTTAGGTGGATGAAACTGTTTTGAGATTCCTTGGACATTAAATGGAACCATTTAAAAGAATAAAGTTTTAGTTCTCGAAATTAGGGGAATTGCTATATGATTTTTTTTGTACTTAGGGAATGATTTGGGGATGATCCTAGTATGGTAGGGGGTTGAAACTGTTTTGTGTGTCTTTTAACATCCAATGGAACCATTTAGTGCAATGAGATTTTAGGGCTCGTCCTTTTTACAAAAAAATATCTTTTCGTTGATGTAAACGTTGAAAACTTCAGTTAATTTTCTCACATCAATAAAATAATTAATAAAACCAAGGACAATTTCTGAACTTTTTTCAATTCCCGGATAATTCCCGAATGACCTTAAATTCCCGCACGGTAGAATTTTAAAGGATTTAAAAAGACTTAATAGATTTTTAAAATATTGATATTAATATTATGACAAATTTTTAAAATTTGATAGTATTTTGATTTTAATTGAAAATCACCACTATAATAAGGTAGATTATTACATATTAAAAGAAAATGACACTAAAAGCGAGCGTAGCGCGTTAATTTTGGCTGGTTACATATATAGTTATACATATATACATATATAATATTATTTCTGTCTGTATAGGTATAGTGGAGAGAAGCTTGCCGAGTCTAGGGATAAACCCCTTAATTAAGGGCTTCCTCAAGGGAAAAAGTACGCAATTAAAGGATTTGAGTCGGTTGAGGGAGACGGAGAAGGAAAGTAAATTAGGTGGAGCTTTTTGGGGATTTTTAAGTGAATTCTGGAGAAGTGAATAGTGAATCATCCCTGTGAAGTTCCACTCTCATCACTATTAAAAATTGAAAATTTTTTTAGAGTTCTGAGTTCCGTTTCAATAGATCTAAAGTTCCTGATAGGTTTTAGGAATAGTTCTGATCTTTAAAAGGTAAAAAAATCAATTTTTAAAAAAGGTGGCTAACTTCACGTCCCCCCCACTTTTGAAAATGTGAATTTTTTTCGGAGTTCTGAGTAGGTTTAGCATAGTTCTAGAGTTCCTGATGCTTTTCGAAAATAGTTCCAGCGAATTTCCCCAAAAAAAAAAAAATTTGAAAAAAATACCAGTCCCCCCACTTTTTCAAAAATCAATTTTTCTTCGCGCCATTTTGACTGCTTGAAAGACTTCTAGAGTTCTACAAGAAAAAAAGAATTTATATTATAATTGGCTGACTATAAAATTTAGTAGCGAATTCGCCTTTATAAAAATAAATACATATAGAAGGCGAGGAGCATATTATTTATGTAACTACTAAATGAAATTTATGTAACATTAGTGCAACATTTGTGTAACATTTATGAAACATATTTGCATTCAAGCAAATTTTATATAAAATTTATGTTATGAAACATTTGTATAACATTGATGTAACATTTGTGTAACATTCATATACCATATTATGTATAGGTATATGAAAACATTTTCGAAATTTTTAGATAGCATTTATGTAACATTTATGAAAAATTCTGCATTATTGTAAATTTTATATAAAATTTTTGTAAAGATTTTGTAACCGTTATCTCACATGCGTATAACAATTATGTAACATTTTTGTAACATTTAGAGAAATTTATTTAAATTTAATTTTAAAGTTCTCAGAGTAATCGGGAAACTCCATAACCAGAACTTGTGACTTGTATCCACTGATGTAACATTTACGTACTATTTATGTAACTTTTATGTTCCGTTTATGTAAAATTTATGTAAGAGTAACGTAAAATTGACCATAACTCCTTTTTAAAATTCTCGAAAGTCAGAGAAGATAATAAAAGGTAGATAAAATTTAGAAGCATGAGTAGATTTGTTTCTTTTTTCTTAACTTCGGATACTTTAAGATATCTCCTGAGGTTGATTAATATGTAAAAAAAATGTACATTTTTTATATAAATTTTTTAAGGGTACCCGCACTCTGGACTGTTTCTATACACTTCCTTTTTTTTTAATCTGACACTAAAAGTGCCCCCCAAAAAAAAAATTAGCATAAAATTCCAAGACCATAAATTGAGTTCTCGTCGCAAGAAAACATATCCGGCGGGCCGCGTCTGGAGTGGTCTATACTTTTTCTTGTTTCCTGTCCCCCGAAGCAATGTTGCCGAATCTCCTTCGAGTTTTCCTCTTCAGAAAAGTCTCTTTATTCTCGAATGTGTTTTTCCTCCTTTTTCCTTTGCGACTCACCGCTCGGACGTTTGCTCGTGGAAAATGACTCAGAAAAAATTTTTATTAAAATAAATTCGATTTCTTACTTAAAAAACAAAAATAATATTACAAAAAATAGTTTTATCGGCAAAACGAAATTAATTGAAGACAAAAGTTGTTAATTTGTTTAAGTGAAACATACGAACAATACACACAAATATCACAAACAAACAACATATATAAACAACGCGAACAAGCAATTCAAGCAAAATAAATAAATACACAATAAATACAGACAACACATATGAAATACTCGTAAACAATATACATAAACCAATAAATACAAACAACGCACATGAAATACTCATAAACAATATACAAGCTTTACAAACGACACACAAACAATACACACGAATATCACCAACAAATTATACAAATAAAACTAGCTCTCAAGTTGTATCAACTTTAGTGCTCATTCAATGAGCACTTTGCTTCCTGTAAGCAAATATGATTTGCTTCCTCATAGAGGAAGAATTAAGTATTTAATACATGTATTTTTTTTTCAAACAAGTTATTTATTTCATATATTAATTTTTAATATTATAAACTTTATTTCATATAATAAATTTTAATAAAATTAAAATTTTATTAAAAAATAAATTACAATAAAGTATAACTTTCTTATTTTTCAATAAAATGCATTAATCTTATAGGTCAATCGATTCGTCTGGACACAAGAAATCATCATTTCCCTTACACAAGCTTTAAATTTTTATTATTTGAGAACTTATATTCGAAAAATTCATTTTTAAAAAATTAATTAAGCATAACTTTCTTATTTTTTAATGAAATGCATTAAATTAAACATATATGTCAATCGATTCATTTCGATGAAAGTAATCTTCATTTTCCTTACATCAGCTTTAAATTTTTAATATTTGAGAAGTTATAGTGGAAAAATGAATTTTACGAAAATTATAATAGTACACGAAACTTGTAAAATTAAATATTTTGTTAAACCCTTGTAAAAAATTCAACTAGGCATAATATAGTGTAGTAAGTGTGCTAAATTTCATTAATTTAATCAATTTCTACGCGTTTTCAAGATATTGCAAGATCGTGACATACATACATACATACATACATACATACATACATACATACATACACACATACACACATACACACATACACACACATACATACATACATACATACATACATACATACATACATACATAAATTTATGCATACATACATACATCCGGACAATTTTTCAGGACATTATATTAGATATATTATCCTTGAACAATAGACAAAAACAACACAAACTAACAATTAAAGCAAAACTGCCAATATAAACAATACACACACTGCCCAGTAAAAAAAAAAGGATTGATATGGATTGAGGCGCATTAACATTTTTCATTATGGGGAATGCGTGCGAATCCCGTTTTTGACCCGTTTATAGGTTCTCACAAATTAGGACGCATACGGGCGCATTGACCAAAAGTTGAAGCGTTTGCTTGCCAATGAGTCCCGTCGATTTAAAATCGTACGCATTCAAACGCATTGGGACAAATATACATAAATGCGTACTGACGCATTGAAAAGAATTCGCTGATCTCAAACTTGTGCGCTGTATTTGTACGCATTGACAGATTCAAAATTGAAACCTGTCTTGTCGCATTCACACTTATTGCACACTGCTCCAATGCGTCATTGGCAGAAAACAGGATTCTCGGGGTGTCTCAGTCTTTTCAATTCAATGCGTATGAATTCTTTCTTTTTTACTGGGTGAGAAAAATAGACCATAAAACCTAGATGCTAAAACTAAAGGATAGTATCCGGTAATATAAAATATGTTAATGTGTATGATCCATAAGTTTTACCTAATATATAAAGATATTATTAAACATAATCTCGAAATGTTAGATTTTTATAATTTTCAGCAATTAATTCGTAACATCTGAAGATAATAAACGCCCATTAAGTATCATAGCGGACATGGATGTTTCGCTCTTTTCTCAAATACGTGAACGTTTTGTCTCGGACTTTTCGACTGAGCCATTGGATAATTAGTTATCAATAAATTCGTACATTGGAATCCAATTTTAGGAGGAGAAGTAAATAGATAAATCCCTTTATATATCAGTAATAAAATACAAAATTTACAATGGGACCCGATGTGAATTTATAACCTAACACTTCAAAGTCAAACTACCACAAGCAACGTAAGTGAAGTTCAGTACGAAAAACTCTAGAATTATTATTATCAGAATTGGTAAGTGATATTCTTTGCTTTAGATTGTGTAAACTGTTGATTAAAATCTAGTGTTTGTACAAATTTTAATACCTGCTTGGATTATAAATTCTAATATTGTGGATTATAAATTTTAACATCTTGGATTATAAAAGTCAAAATCTGGCGCGTTTCAGTTTATAATCTAAGATATTATCTGATACTATCCTTTTTTTAACATTTGGAGATTATGGTTTTAATAATCTAGATCGCTGTCCCATAGTTAATAGTCCAAGATTATATCTAGTAACATATTTTTCATTACCGTTTACAATCCATTTTTCTCAGTGCACAAACCAATAAATACAGACATATATAAACACACAAATACAATACACACATATATCACAAACAAATTATACAAATAAAAAACCGAATAAACAATTAAATAAAAACTACACATCTTAGTTTCATCCACCTAATCCCCTATACTCCTATAGGTTCACCCTCAAAATCAACCCATTACAAAAAAAAAAAATGTCCGTAAAAATGTATGTATGTATGTATGTATGTATATATGTATGTATGTGTGTGTATGTATGTATGTATGTATGTCACGATCTTGCAATATCTTGAAAACGCGTAGAAATTAATTAAATTAATGAAATTTAGCACACTTACTACACGGAAAAAATATGTCCTATAAAAAGTATAGAACTCAGTCTGGGAATCTTGGACGGGTACCAAAATGTTGTAAAAATTGTAAACCTCTTTTTATGAAATTTACAAGATATTTCAATACTAAGTGCAAGAAAGAACTACATAAAGTCCTGGACAGTCTAGGAAAATATGAAGGGTTCTTAAACAAAATAAAAAAAGCAAAGCTAACTTCAGACTTAGTAGTCTTTTGTGTCCAAGTTCATATCACACACACGAGAAACGTTTTCGTCACTTAATTAATACACACAAACCTAATTCTATACCTAACCTAACACTACTACATACAACGCAATTCTCTAACGCAGAATATCGCACGCTGAGTATACCGGTCGAAATGGTCCTTATATACTAACGAGCCAAATCTTCACCGCTTGTGAGAAACGTCACAGTGACCCAAGTGATATTTAATTTGTTTTAACATCTTTTATTTAAATATTATATTATAACTGTATCATTTTATTATTTTTAATATTTTAATGTTTAAGATTTCGTGAGTTTTATATATGTAAGTACACTTATTAACTTTATATTTCACTCTGCCAGCTGATGGTCGACTGCGCACATCGATGCGCAACATTTTCCCAGACTGTCCAGGACTTTCTATAATCCCAGCTCTTCAGTAAATACAAAACTATTTTTCCTAGACTATTATAGAGAATTTCCAAGACTCATTTGCATTTAGTATTGAAAAGTTTGAAACCTTTTATTAAAAGTAATTCAAGATCTCCAATATTTTTGTACCCGTCCAAAACTCCTGGACTAATTCTACATTTTTTACATGACATATTTTTTCCGTGTACACTATATTATACCTAAAAAAAATGTCCGCTTCGCTGGCAATCTTTATCGCTCCTATATTCTTTTGTTTTAATTGCTTTATTTATAAATGAAGAAGAAATCTAATTTACTTCAGGTTCTATCGACCTTAAGGAATACATTCTCATCAGGGCACTCGCGCTTCGCGCTCGGCTCGATATTTTATGTAACCCTCGGCTGTGTTTAACAATATTTATCACAATTTAAACGTATACTAAACAAGTGTGAGTGCATGAGAATTAAAACAGTTTGTTTCACGGAAAGACTTTATTTTTCAATAAATGATAAAAATGTATTAAAGTTTATAGTATACTCTGTTTCAAAACACTGCAAAATGTGGAACTTTACTAATTATTCGTATTATACAATGCGGAAGTTTAAAACTTTCATAACAGTCTTTAATAAGTTTAGTTTAAAAATTAGTATTTGGAATAAGAAATATTATGAATCTGTATTTCAGAAATTAATCGTACTAAAAAACGACATGGTGCTTACTAATTTGTCTACAAATAATTTTAATAAGAGAGAAAATAAATATCATAATCTGGTAAAACTTATTCGAGAAATTGACATTATGAATATGAACATGCCAGGAACCTGCGATCCATTGTAGAAATGTTGATTTTTCGTATAGTATCATTTCATTATGTATGCCCGAGCCATCTCGATGTTTGCCGAACGCGTTCGTGTCAGTGCACGAACGTTAATTTATATTTTTCTCAATAGGATCCCACGGACTTTTTTCTCAAAAGTAGCATTATATTTTACATTTACTATAAAAGCGATATTCAGATACACTATAAACTATGTATTATTTCTGCGTTAGGTGCGCGTGCGAGCGTTTATATATGGACCATTCCATACAAAATTTACAATCAACATTTTTTTTCGCGCGAAATAATTTTTTTTTTGTGTTTTTTGGTCGAAAATATTGTACACGTATTTTTACATTCTCATCAGAGAATAAGGTGTATTAGATTTGTGTAAAATTTGACCCCCCCGGTTTTTGTCAAATGTCCACGTTTTGGGACCCCCTGAACCCGAAATAGGCCATATTTTTATGAAGAATTGGCTGAATGAATTTCTTGAAATGATTATTGAAAAGCCGAGAGAAAATCCTAAATTTTACTGCAGCCACTTATTTTTTTAATAGAATACTTTTTTTCGTATACGCAAATATTTACAGGTACATTTTTCGAGCGTTAAAAGTTTGAAAATTCACAACTCGAAAATTTTAAATATCATATCGAAATAAAAAACTCTGCCCGCTTCGCGGGCACATTCTCATCGCGCGCGGCTCGCTTCGCTCGCAAAACTAAGCGCGCCTACGGCGCGCGGGGGGCCGAATATAATTCGATCGTCGCGCTTCGCGCTCCGAAAATGTTTACACGTCGCGTTTCGCGCTCCGTGTTGCACGCTTCGCGCGCTTGTGCCCTGCAAGAAGCTTGCACCTTACAGGACGCTCATACCTACATGTTTTTTTTTAAATTACTTTAAATTTAATTAAATTAAATTTAAATGAAATTAAATTACAGCTTTGAATGTAAAAGAAAACTAATTTTCTTAAGGTTCTATTGACCTTAAGGAGCAGATTCTCATCAGGGCACTCGCGCTTCGCGCTCGATATTTGATTTAAACCTCGCGCTTCGCGCTCGGCTCTGATTAACAATAATTTTCATGATTAAAACGAAAAATACTCATCCTATTGAAAAATGGTCAAAAGAGAACTTGTAGATCTTTTTAAGACCAATAATTATGTTTCTTATTTTCTCTGCGCATCTCGCGTTATTTGGCTCAAAATTTTAATTTTGTATATTTTTACGGAAATTCAAATTCAAAAAGTTATTATGCCTACTCTATAGGGCGTTCAAAAAGAAACATTTTTCATCTTTGGACTTTTTTTCATATCGTGCGTTTTTTGGCTTGTAATTTAAGTTTTCTTTCATTTTTTTAGATTTTCAAAATATTACAAATCTTTCAATTTTCTTTTATCCAAAAAAGTCATTAGGAAAAATTGTTCGGCTTTTTGAGTACTACGAATATCCGTTCATAGAATTTGTAAATTAAAAAAAAAGTGGTTTCAAAAATTTTAAAAATGCTCCAACTTTTTGACTTTTTATCCAAAATGGCTGGCCAACGAACTTGACCTTCATTTTAGGATACTAAAAGAGTATACCAAAGGCCAATCCAATCGGTCAATTCTTTCGAAAGTTATCGTGCCCACAAACTAAAAATCTACACAGATAGACAAATACACAGACAGACATAAATATTCGTAAAAACATGTTTTTCGGGTTCATGGGGTCCCAAAACGTGGAAATTTGACAAAGGCTGGGTGGGGGGTCAAATTTTACACAAATCTAATACCTTATATGATGAGAATGTATTAAAAACATTAAAAATCCTCAAACTTCCAGACCTAAAATTTTATCATTTCAAATGGGTTCATATAATGTTTAAAAGGGCCAAAAACAATTTCATCCACCTATCCCTGTCGGATGACCCTCAAAATCAATCCCTACACTTACAATTAGAGGTTGATTTGATGGACAATTTAGAGGGTTAGGTGGATGAAACGATGTTGGACTTCTTTGGAGATTATAAATAGACCCATTTTAAACGATAAAATTGTAGGTCTGGAAGTTTGGGGATTTTTTTTTTACTTAGGGGTTTATTTTGAAGTTGAACCTAGGGGGTTAGGTACATTAAACTGGTTTGCGCTTCTTTGAATATTAAATGAACCCATTTGTAACGATAAGATTTTAGGTCTCGAAGTTTGGGGAATTTTAATCATTTTTTCTTGTACTTAGGAGATGGTTTTGGGGGTGAACCTTGTGTGTTAGGGGGCTGAAACTATTTTTTTGTTTTTTTTTTTGACATCGAATGAAACCATTTAGCTCAATCAGATTTTAGGTCTCGAAGTTAGGGGATTTATAATTTTTTTTTTTGTTTAGGGGTTGATTTTAAGGGTGTACCTAGAGGGTTAGGTGGATGGAACGTTTTTGAGCCTCTTTAGACATTAAATGCACCCGTTTGGAACGATAAAATTTTATTTCTCGAATTTAGGGGATTTTTTTTGTACTTAGGGGATAATTTTGGGGGTGAATCTAGAGGGTTAGGTGGATGGAACGTTTTTGAGTCCCCTTTGACATTAAATGGAACCATTTAAAAGAATAAAATTTTATGTCTCGAAATTAGGGGAATTGCTATGATTTTTTTCATACTTAGGGGATGATTTGGGGGTAATCCTGGTGTGGTAGGGGGTTGAAACTGTTCTGTGTCCGCGCATTTCGTTTCGATTGCTGGGGCAATGCGAAAAAGTCCTAATGTCCTAATCGTCGCAGCGGTCATCATCGTTATCGCCCCTGCGCGGCGCGGCGAGCCCCCGCTTTCCTCCATTATCTCCACCTCTTTCTCTACCCCCTTCTTTATTTATTCTTGGCGCTACCGAGCGGAAGAATCTGCTTTTTTCTTGCGGTTTGTGGCTTTTTACTAGACTTTTATGTGGCGCGCGCGCGGGCCCAAATTGTACATAATGGATCTAGTGGGAAAGTATTGTAGTTGGTTATTATGTTTATTATGACTTGTTTATCCTATTGATTATAGGGAAATAGTTTTATTTATTTTCATCTTAAACTTTGAGAAAATATCAATAACATTTTACATGAATATTGCCTAAATATTATGTAAGTGTTATGTAAATGTAACATAAATGTTATGTCAATATTATATGAATGTTATATGAATGTTACATCAGTGTTACATAAATGTTCTATCATTGCTACAAAAATACTTCAAATATAGATTTGAAAGTATTTGATTTTATTTACTTTCAGATAAAAATTTTCTATTAAATTAAATTACAAAGTTGCTTTCTGATGCCTTTCCAAAACTAAATATTTTAAAGATTGAAAGGAATTTTGAAAGATTTCATTAAATTTTTCTGAATGTCAAGGGATAGGCAAGAATTTAAAAAATTTTAATTTTAAAAAATATCATGGAATTTGTAAACATTTATTTGGATTTTGAATATCTTTAAGGTATTAAATAAATTATTCACAAATTTTTAAATTAAAATGCAGAAATTTTAATTCTCTTCCGTAAATATTGATAATAAAAAAAAAAAGTTAAAAATTCATCGGAGGAAAGACAGGAAATTTTGAAAATTAATTACTGTGGCCCCTGGATATTAAAAATGAATAATAATAATTTTAAAAAATAGTTGAGAAAAAGTAATATAACTATATATTAAGTATTATGTAACTATTAACTTTCAATATTCTTCTTGTCTCATTAAAATGTCATGTTAATTTGATCAAATTGACTATTATCGTGGAAAAAGCTCTCATTTGGAAAATTTCTAACAGGAAATATTATTCTGACTAAGAAGGCTCAACATATTTTCCTCGGATCAAAGCTGTCACCCGCACGCACTTAAAAACAATATATTGTATCTGCAAATAGAAATAATTCTTATCACTTGGGGTATTGGTGTTGGATCGATTTTATTATATTGATGGAAATCGGGACTGCATTATGGAAATTGTTTACATCAAATTTTAAAGATCACTTTCACCTGTTTTAATCCCATAAAGCTTCTCAAATTTCTTTCTCAGATCTTCCAATTTTTCATACTTTTTGCTCTAATATCCACAATGTTTGGAAAATATTGGAAATTATTGCTAAAATATTTCTGGAAAATATTGCTGAATTCTTTTTTGGCATACTTTCTCCAATGTAAAAAATGTGGATATATTTCTGGCAAATATTGCTAATTTTTGCTTCCTCGTAAAGGAAGCTTTGTAATCGTTAAATTTTCCAATATTTTTAGAATGGTTTAATTAAACTTTCCTCACGTGATAAATGTCTAATACAACATTCTAATCAATTTTCCGGATGTGTGTGTGTGTGTATGTCGCCGTTTTTTGTCGCCCTATTAACTTAAAGACAGTTGTAGATAATTTGATGAAATTTGTAAAGTATATTAGCTCCACCTATATCTCAAAACGTGCCAAAGGATTTTTTAAAATATTTAATTTTAAAATTTTTATGTACATTATATTCATTGTATTGAATATTAAGGAAGTTATGTTTTTATTTGTAATTTTGAAAAATTTTGTTTTTATCTGCACTGCTCCCTCAAATGCAGTCATGCCTCGGTTCGTCATGACACTTGGTGAGTGAGTTTAGCAGGTAAAGAAATCAGGGTCGTATGTACCAATGTTCCCTTTGCGGGCTCCACAATGATGTGCATTGATGCGCATGCGTCGCGCATGGCGCAAATGGTTGATTGGTTGCTTTTAAAGGGTTGCGTCTGATTGGTTACTTTCCGCGAATGAGTGAACCGAGTGAATCACAGTGAAAACTGACTTAGGGTACTGCACCCTTTGCAGCTACGGTACTGCTGAGCTGGCGGCGCCTTCCTTTCGGCTCCTCACCTCCCCTTATCTAAGTTTGGGAGCGAACCCAAGTTCTAGGAAGACGAAAACTGAGTGAACTGCAACCGCGGGAGCAGTGTATGTTTTCAAATAACCAAAATTCAAAGCTAATATAAGAAAGTAAAAAGTTTTTTGTTTCGTATAAAATGAAGTAATCTAATATAAATATATAAATATTACATTTAAATATTTAGGAAAATCGTTAATGCTTCCTCTATGAGGAAACAAATTCATTTGCATGCAACTTCATCATAATGAGGAAGCAAAGTGCTAACAAATGAGCACAAAAAAATATAAATATAGTTAAATAGAACACCCGAGATCGAATTCACAGCTAGTTTTGGCATATATTACGTAAATGTTTCTTAAAAATATTGTTGGAAAATATTTTTGGCCAACATTGCTGAAAAATACTTCTGAAATATTTTTATTTCTGAGGAATATTGCTAAATTATTGCTGGGAAATATCACTGGAAAATACTTTTGGCAAATATTGTTGTAAAATCTTTCTGGCAAATATTGCTGAAATATTTATGAGAAATATTGCTAAATTATTGCTGAGAAATATCACTGGAAAATATTGTTTGTTAAATATTGCTGAAAGATTTCTGGTCAATATATTGATTAAAAATATTTCTGACCAATATTGTTGAAATATTTCTGAAAAATATTGTTGAAATCTTTCTAAATTATTGCTGGGAAATAACACTGAAAAATATATTTGGTAAATATTTCTGGAAAATATTTCTGACCAATATTCCCGGGTAGAAATTTTGCTGTGATGGCCCCTGTCGGGCCCAGATCGGATGATTTCAGACCGAGCCCAGACCTGGCACGATCGTGCTAGGTCTGGGCCCGATCGGGCCAGGTCTGGGCCCGGTCAGGTTCCGCGTTCCATCATCGGTCTGGGTCAGGTTTGGGAATTTCTACCCGGGTTGCTGAAATATTTCTAAATTATTGCTGGGAAATATCACTGGAAAATATTTTTGGCAAATATTGCTAGAAAATCTTTCTGTTCGATATTGCTGAAATATTTTTCAGCAAACATTGCTGAGTTATTCCTGGAAAATATTTCCTGCAAATATTGTTTTCTAAACCTGCTCTACTATAGTACATTGGTTGTAATGAGGTTCAATTAGGAAAATAGACATTTGTGAAACTTACTATCAGATTAAATTTTTAACTACAATGATTTTGCACGCATGAGAAATTGCGTCATTGAAAATCATCAATAGAGCCCTTAATCGTGTTGAATAAATAGATGAATTTATACCTTAATTAAATAAGCGATCGGCGCTCGCGTTCGCAGCTACAATAACCTATTAAAGCAGATTCATGGTACTATCCTGGCCACAAACATCCACTGTCAGTTCAAGTTAATTTAGCCTTAAGTAAACATCAGTTAAACGTTTAATCGTAGTCGTTTCCGCCAAGACCTTCAACCAAACCAAGAGCATTGACTTCGAGTTTTGAAATTGAAAAAATTCAACATATGACACACTTCAAAATTTTCCGAACCTTCAAATTTTAATGGAATGCTCTTAACTGAGATATAATAAGACGTACATTCTGAATATTTTCAATATTCCGCGAGTTTTTACTTTAGAGATTTAAAATTTTCTAAAAAAGGAAACTGGTAATTTAACCATTTTAAATTTCATGGTTTTAAATTAAAACAGTTTTTTAGTTACTTTATACGCATAAATTAAACATTTCTACAAAAATGTTACATAAATGTTTCATAAATATTACACAAATGATACATCAATATTACATCGATGTTACATAAATGTTGCGTCAAAGCTACATGAACGTTACGCAAAAATTGCTTGAATGATATGTGAATGTTGCGCAAGTAATACATAAATGATTCGTCAATGTTACAACGATGTTATCTATCTGTTTCGTAAATGTTACACCGTTGTTACATCAATGTTATATTAATGTTACACCGTTGTTACATCAATGTTATATTAATGTTACATCAACTTTATATAAATGTTAAATAAATCTTACATAAATGATACTTCAATGGTACGCCGATATTATAAATATTGCGTTAAGTGTTACATCAATGTCACGCAAATATTACACCATGCAATGGTATATCTCTCCATATTATAAAAAGATCTCGCCGCCGCCGCCGCCGCCGCTGCGTGTCAAGAATCGAGAAAGGTCACGTGACCACATGAGGGCCCCTCATGTGATCAATTGAGGATCCCCTCAATTATTGAGGGGATCCTCATGGGGTCACGTGACCCCTCTCGATCATGTGACCCCCCTCGACCACGTGACCCCTAGATTACGTGACCACAATGACGATACATCCTTCTTGACCTCTAAGAGGGTAAGTAACCTTAATGTCATACGCTCCTCTTGACCCATATGTGACATACGCCCTTTTTGGCCACTACGTGAGATACGCCCTTCATGAACCCATATAGATATGGGGTTCAAGATGAATTGATTGATCTATTGATCAGGTGATTGGTCTTTAGCCAACTTCAATATACATATATGTATATTGAAATTGGCTACAAAGACCAATCACCTGATCAATAGATCAATCAATTATGTTATATATAACTATATGTTATAACTATAACTATTATATTATATATAACCTATATTAAAATATTTTAAGTTATTTTAAAAAAATAACATCTTGAAAAAGTTTCCAAGATGCACTATACATGTAAGTAAACTGTAAACAAATTGTATTAATTGTTTTATATTTTGAAAAAGTTTCTAAGATACACTATATGTGGAAATGCATTTAAAATATATTTAAGATTAATTTTAAGATTAATTTTAAGATTTTTTAAAAATTAATTTTTAAATTATTTACCAATATCATATAGACTTCTAAGTATTTCAATTTGTTGACCTTGAGTTATTTTAAAATTTGGTGTCACATTTAAAACGTGTAAGTAACCAATAATAGCATCTCAAACTGTAAATAAATTGTATTAATTGGTTTATATCTTGAAAAAGTTTCCAAGATGCACTACGTGAAAGTGCATTTAAGGGGCAACACCACTGTAAAAGCACCCATTTTTGGGAATTTTTTTTTAGTTTAAGGAAAGGTAGTAAGAAAAAACGCTTTCAGGATATATTTTGGCATGTATTAAAGTATCCAGGGAAATTTTGTCATTGATAAATATGTCAAAATGGCGGCACTGGAGCCATTCTCCTTCAGCATGTTTTTTTGCGGCACGCAGTAGAACTGCCGCAAATTTGAAGCTGGAACAAAAACAAAATTTTTTCCTTAATCTACATAATAAGTATAGCTAGAGAAACACGTACGGAATTTTAAAAATATTGTTTTTTGTAAAATTGGCAAGTGTTTATTAAAAAAAAGTCATTTTTTGACGAAAAAAGAGCAGTTATTTGTTTATAAAAATTGTTTAAATTAACTTATCGAAAAATCCGTACGTGTTTCTCTTCAAAATGTTGTTTTAAATATGTGGTTAAAATTTGAAAAGAAAATGTTGAAAATTTTTCGAGTTATGCTGCGTGCCGTTTTAAAAAAACGTGTTTCGAGAAAAACGCGTTTAAAGTTTTGAGTCGAGTTTTATAGCTGTGAGAGACGCCCGACACGCCTCCGGAAAAACGTGAAATTAAACGGAAAAATTTTTTTTTCATATATGAAACCTTTTGCCCCATATTCTAGAAGGTTTAAACTAAATTTTAAGCCAATAAAAAAAATCGATTTTTTGAAATTTCTACAGTGGTGTTACCCCTTAAAATACACTACAACCTCGAAGTAGTCCTTCGCGAAGTAGTCCTGATCCCTCCCGTCCCGCGCGCACCTACTCTAAGATCGAGCGACTACCCAGGCGGAAAAGTCGGACGTATGGCGGATCTTACAAACGGCATAGTACCGCGGCAGTTGTAAATGAGGAGCAATGCCAGTACTGATAATTAGTACCGCGCCGAGCGTTGGCGCGGTAATGGTTTAGTACTGCCCCAGTATGGAGTTCAAGTACTGGCTAGAAACTGACTTAGGGAGATGTGCCTAACGTTGGCGCGGTACTGGTTAGGTACAGTCCCAGTATGAAGTCCAAGTGTTGGCTAGAATCCGACTTAGGAGTTGTGCCGAGCGTTGACGCGGTACTGGCATAGTACTGCCCCAGTACGAAATTCAAGTGTTGGACAGAATCCGACTTAGGAGTTTTTCCGAGCGTTGGTGCGGTACTGGTATAGTACTGCCCCAGTACGGAGTTCAAGTGCTGGCTAGAAGCTGACTTATAGGGAGCTGTGCCGAACTTTGGCGCGGTACTGGTTAGGTACAGCCCCAGTATGAAGTCCAAGTGTTGACTAGAATCCGACTTAGAAATTGTGCCGGGCGTTGGCGCAATACTGATATAGTTAATAGTACTACCCCAGAACAGAGTTCGAGTGCTGGCTATAAGCCACCTTAGGGAATTGTGCCGAGCGTTGGCGTGGTACTGGTATAGTACTGCCCCAGTGCGGAGTCCAAGTGTTGGCTAGAATCCGACTTAGAAGTTTTTCCGAGCGTTGGCGCGGTACTGGTTTAGTACTGCCCCAGTAGGAAGTCCAAGTGTTATCCTAAATCCGACTTATGACCGATTTCTTCACCTCCGGATAAAATTTATCTTGCAGATAAACCCTATTTAACCATTTCTGATTGGTGGATTCAGGGTTTATCTGCAAGATAAATTTTATCCGGAGATGAAGAAATCGGCCATGAGGAGTTTTTCTCCGAGCGTTGGCGCGGTACTGGTTTAGTACTTCCCCACTAGGAAGTCCAAGTGTTGGCTAGAAGTCGACTTGAGAAACTCTGCCAAGCGTTCGCGAGGTACTGGTTCTGTACTACCCCATCACCGATTCAAGTGTTTTGGCTAGAATCCAACTTGGGACTTTTTTCGAACGTTAGCACAGTTCAGGTTTATACGAAAAAAATTTATAATTCAGGAATTACCGAACAATAAGTTTTCGGTAAAAAAATTGAAATTTTTTTGAGCCAACCGAATAATTTTGTTGCGCAATTTTTTTTTCCGTAAAAAATTGTTATTCTGCCAGTAAAATATCCTATATTACGCTTTTATGTTCTGCAAAAGTGAACATTAAAAATATGAAAAATTTTATATACGTATTTTATTCATTGTTAACGTAAAAGCTTTTTTTAATGAAATTATCTTGAGATAATTTAATATTTCTGTATGGTTGAGTGTACCGTGGAAGAAATGTGTTACCATCATCTCGAGAGCTTAGGGTAATGGTTAGGTAGCTGGACTCGCGTCCCGTAGGTCATGCGTTCGATTCCCCCCATGTTGCGTGCGAAATTTTATTTGTTATATATGCGTTAAAATTTACAAATATCGATTAGTTATAAGTATACCCA
>CAJFCP010025977.1:203811-214002 GCA_904066005.1 Synergus itoensis | reverse complement strand
AAGATAATTTAATATTTCTGTATGGTTGAGTGTACCGTGGAAGAAATGTGTTACCATCATCTCGAGAGCTTAGGGTAATGGTTAGGTAGCTGGACTCGCGTCCCGTAGGTCATGCGTTCGATTCCCCCCATGTTGCGTGCGAAATTTTATTTGTTATATATGCGTTAAAATTTACAAATATCGATTAGTTATAAGTATACCCATAATATATCTACGAATAAAACATGTTCTTAATTAATAATTGTTTTTAAGACATTTTTTTTTGTTTCTTCATTGTACATAATTTCTCAGTGTAATGCCTGTACCGCCCCAGTACCGCCAGACAACTCCCAGCCAAGTGACATTTCGAACGAATGCCAGTACCGCGCTAGTACAGACTTTCGGTACTGGCATCATACAATTTCCAGTACCGCCCCAGTACCGACAGATAACTTCCAGCCGAGTGACATTTCGGGCGAATGCCAGTATCCAACCGTTTTCCAGGTGGTATTATGCCAATACCGCGCCAGTACCGACATCCGCCCGGCGGTACTGGCGCGGTACCAAGCCAGTTGTAAATTTCCACGCTGAGGAACTATGAGGGAGGTAACAACAGGGCCGACTCACTTACGGTAATTTCTACAATCTTTTTTTCTGACTGGCAGCGTCCAAAGGGGCGCTCAGATGGGATGCGTCGGCCCTGCTCGCCGAGCGAAATTTCTCGGAACTGACGTTCGCGAATTAGTCATAGCAAATAATGAGGACTACTTCGAGGCTGTAGTGCACACGGAGAAAACAAAGGATTTGAAATTGAGTAAAAAGTGAGTGAAGATTGGAAATAAATCCTCTACTGCATGGGAAAAGCATCAAATGTTCTTAATATACAACAATTTTTCAAATGTAAATAGTAGTAAATCGTAAATAAATGATAGGAATTGCATTGCTGGCATAGTGAAATTTATGGTTTGCAAAAATTATTAAACTCAAAGCTTAAAGTTACATTAATTATGGAATATTTTTGTATGCACTTTAAGGCTTTTTTCTTGTTGTCTCTATTACATTTTAATAAATGTCCTGTTCAATAAAATTCAAGTTTTTTTAAGATTAATTTTTAAATTATTTACCGATATCATAGACTTCAAAGTATTTAAATTTGTTGTCCTTGAGTTATTTTAAAATTTGGTGCAATCTTTAACATAATTTAACCTTTATAAACTATCGTGATCAAAAAATCAATAAAAAATAATGAATTATATAGTTTTATTTATTTTAATTAATAATTTAATTAATTAAGTAATTAGAATCATAGAATTAATCAGAATGTTAAAACGCGCAGGGGGGCGAAGCCCCCCTTGTAAATGTTACACAAATATGTATCAATGTTATATAAACAAATATTATTATATAAGCAAATATGTATCAATGTTACGCAAATATTGTATCAATGATATATAAACATTACGTAAATATTATGTAAATTATACGTCAACGTTACACCAATGTTATATAAATGTTACATAAATGATGCGTAAACGTAAAATAACGTAAATTCAAAAAATTGTCTTTAAAATTTAACGCTTCGAGAAATTTACTTAAAATGTCGGCATGCCATTAAAAGAGCGTATACCGGAGTGGAAATTGGAGTATTAGGTATAGTGCGTAGAAAATTCAAGGGCGCTCAGAAAAAGGGGCGGAAAAAGTCAGGAATGCATTCGGTCACGACGACGGGTGCATCGTTATACTCGGAAATTCAAGAGTAATTTTAGTGTCGTATTCACGGGACTCGTCGAGGGTTTATAATTACCTAACCTAACCCAATCTAACCCACTTGGCGAGCTGCACGAGCTCAATTTCTTCGAGCGAGGGCAACGCAAAATCCGGATATGGCGAACGGATATATGTCGCGTGCCAAACAAAAGGGTTTCATCGATAAATTATTCTAGATTCAGTTAACTAAAACATAAACACGAAAAATAGTCTAAATTTGGCTGAAAATTAATTATTAATGAATTCAATAGTTTCAATATTGGATAAATAAACTTAGAGCGCTGCACCTATTTAATTTTATTTTGGAATTTTAATATAAAATTGAAATGTTTATATGTAATTAGGTATATACATAGATCGTGTAAAAAATATGTGAAATTTAAATCCCAGCCGTTTTGTTTCATATATGTTGTATGTATCATTTATGTCATATTTATATAATATTTATCTAACATTGTTATAACGTTTATGTAACATTTATGTAATATTTATGTAACACTGATATAACACTCATGTACCATTTATGTAAAGTTGAAATTACATCGATGTAACATTTACATAACATTTTTGTAACATTTATGTACCATTGTAATAGTGTTTAGGTAAAATTGATGTAACATTGACATAGCATTTGTGTAACATTTATGTACCATTGCTATAGCGTTTAGGTAAAATAGATGTAATATTTATGTAAAACTGATATAATATTTATGTAATATTTACGTAAGGTTGAAATTACATTGAGATAAAATTGATGTCACATTAATATAACATTTGTGTATTATTTATGTAATATTAATAGATCGACTTTACTAGAATCCAGTTTTTAAAAATCATAGAAAATACAGGAAAGGTAATGTAACTGACAGACCAAAATTTGTAACATATATGAAACATTTATATAATATTTATTTAACCCTTTCAGTCACAGAAGCCTATATATAGGCTACCTGATTTTTTTTTATTTTTCTCGTCATTTTTTTATATTTCATTAAAATTCCTGAAATCTTTTGCATTTTTAGTTATTTTAGTATTGAAAGAACATAAAAATATAGTTTAATTAATAAAATTCTTTATAATATTGAATATATAAATAAACAAACATAAAAAAATGCCCTTTTTTTCCAAAGAATTCATTATTGAAGAATCTATCTAAGATAATAACTTGAAATTTGGTACGGGTCAGTTTTCGGGGTCGCTGATTACGAATCCGTTATCAGATTTTCGAAATTAAAGATGGCGGATACAAAATGGCCGACAGTAAAATTGAAATCTTCGTGAATATCGATGAAAATATTTACTCAGGGGTTTTCAGGGTCGTTGATTACGAATTTGTTATCAGATTTTCGAAATTCGAGATGGCGGATTCAAAATGGCGGACACAAATTTGAAACCACCATTTTGAATCCTCCATCTTGAATTTCAAATATTTGATAACGGATTCGCAAGAACACTCTGATAAGGACAGTCAACTCCGATGGTGGTGGTAAGGCAGTCGTGAGCTCCGAAAATGTATATGCGCGTGTGTTCTATTCTGTGGTATTCTGCGCAGCATCACCGGTTTATCCCCTACGGTTTCTAACGTTTTAACGTAATCAGTGACCTCTCTCACCATTACTGCCATAAATAAATTACTGCCTCAATAATATCTGGTTGAACATAGCTGTTGCTAAATTGATTACCCCACTGTAGGGGTTGTTTTTAGATTTATTGTATTTTCGACATCGGATTCGGATTCAGCGTTGAAAAATACACCGGAGACATATACCTACACTCATCTGTCCAAAATAATTTCATATTATTACAAAAGGGGTAGTTTTTACCACATTGTAAGGGTTTTTTTTAGATTTATTGTATTTTCGACATCGGATTCGGATTCAGCGTCGAAAAATACATCGGAATCATATACCTACACTCATCTGTCCAAAATAATTTCATATTATTACAAAAGGGGTAGTTTTTAGCCTACTGTAAGGGATTTTTTTAGGTTTATTGTATTTTTGACATCGGATTCGAACTCAGCGTCGAAAAATACATCGGAGACATATACCTACACTCATCTGTCCAAAATAATTTCATATTATTACAAAAGGGGTAGTTTTTACCACATTGTAAGGGTTGTTTTTAGATTTATTGTATTTTCGACATCGGATTCGGATTCAGCGTCGAAAAATACATTGGAAACACATACCTACACTCATCTGTCCAAAATAATTTCATATTATTACAAAAGGGGTAGTTTTTACCCCACTGTAAGGGATGTTTTTAGGTTTATTGTATTTTTGACATCGGATTCGAACTCAGCGTCGAAAAATATATCGGAGACATATACCTACACTCATCTGTCCAAAATAATTTCATATTTTTGCAAAAGGGGTAGTTATTACCCCACTGTAGGGGTTATTTTTAGATTTATTGTATTTTCGACATCAGATTCGGATTCAGCGTCGAAAAATACATTGGAAACATATACCTACACTCATCTGTCCAAAATAATTTCATATTATTACAAAAGGGGTAGTTTTTACCCCACTGTAAGGGATGTTTTTAGGTTTATTGTATTTTTGACATCGGATTCGGATTTAGCGTCGAAAAATACATCGGAAACGTATATTTTCAATTGCAAACCAAAAACATTTGAATTGCGTGACTGAAAGGGTTAACACTGATATAACATTCATGTAACGTTTATATAAGGTTAAAGTAACATTGAGATAACATTGATGGAAAGGTGATGTAACTCTGACCGAAAATTGTAACGTCTGTATAACATTTGTGTAACAGTTATGTAATGTCAACTTCTGCCACCTTTGAAAATTCTTTAAAATTCTTGAAAATCTGTTGTAATTTTTCGAATTCTTTCAAAATTCCATGAAATCTGTTAAAAACCCTCAAAATTCAGCACTAATACACGCTAATACAGCAATTATAAAAGAATTTCTCTTAAGCTAAATTCGAGGCTAAATTTTTGAAAAAGAACATATTTATGAAATTGTATAAAAAGAAGCTCGAGGTTGTAAAAGTAATGGGATGGGCGATGGTATGGTGAGATTAACTTTATTTCCGGTGCAATGCGGCCCTGGTGCATAAGTACTTACTGGTACTCTCTCCAGGGAGCATGTTCGCCTCAGGTACTGTCCGTTAACTGTACTTTGCTGGTGCCCCATTGTACCCTTGTTTTTATGATGCTTCCCCGTCTGAGTCTGAGAAGCGACGCTTTTAATTATTTTACTGCCGCACACCCTGAATCGTAGTCGGTGCTTTTACACTTGACTAGCCACTAAAAACTCGGTGTCCATTATCCAATTTTTCAACGTCTGGACCTCGAGTCCTCCAGATTCTGTACTTGAAATTCGCACCAGGTGAACAAATTTTAACGAAATGTCTAATTGTAAATACTTTTTCCTTATATATATATATATATATATATATATATATATATATTGTAGAAGCTTCATGAAACCACACGAACGCACACAAAAAACACTCACAAAACGTGCAAACAATACTTTCAAACAATTCACACAAAATAAGCAAAATAAATAATATAGATAAACAATACAATTAAACAAAACAAATAAGCAATACACAGAAAAAATAAATACAAACGAAGTACATATAAAAATATATAAGCAGCAGACAAGAAATACTTGTAAATAACAAACAAACAGTACAGAAAAAGAACTGATAGAAACATTATAAAAAAACAATACCCTAATAAATACCCCACCTAGGAAAAACAGTCAATACCCCAAAAACTATTCTACGGATTCATTATTCACAATATTTGATTATTAAACTAGATAATTTTCTGAAAATAAAAGTCCTATTATAAAAAAGAGGTATTAAATATATAGAAACAATAAGTGATTTTAAGAAATTTTTAAAGAATTTCAAAATAGTTCATGGGAGTTTCAAGATTTTAGAGTATTCAAAAATATTTTTAAGTAGGTATATTGAAGGGATTTTAAATGATATTAAAGAATTTTAAAGGATTTTTAAAAAATTTCAAATGATTTTAATGAATTTAAGAGGGTTTCAAGAAATTTCAAATGATTCTATTAGGGAATTTAAAAGGATTTTAAGATATTTTCCAAGATTTCAAAGATTATATCATGATTTGCTAAAGGATTTCAGGAGAATTTAAAACGATATTAATAGTTTTCAAGTTATTTTAGAGAATGTTTAAAGAATTCAGGGGATTTCAAAGATTTTAAAATAATTTACGCATTTTGATAGTTTTTTCAAAGGATTTTAAATGATATTGAACATTTTTAAAAGATTGTAAAAGAACTTCCAAGAATTTAAGGATTTTTAAGAATTTTGCTTCCTCATATATTGTAATGGTGTCAAAAACCAGGTTCCAAAAAAGTGTTTTTTTGAACATATTTCAAGGGAAATATATCTAACATGATGTCCTGAAAAATTGTCCGGATGTATGTATGTATGTATGTATGTCACGATCCTGCAATATCTTGAAAACGCGTAGAGATAAATTAATGAAATTTAGCACACTTACTACACTATATACCTAGTTGGATTTCTTATACATGGGTTTAACAAAATACTTAATTTCACAAGTTTTATGTACTTTTATAAATTTAGTGAAACTCATTTTTCGACTATAACTTCTCAAATAATCAAAATTTAAAGCTGATGTAAGGAATATGAAGATTCTTTTCATCGAGACGAATCAATTGACCTATATGATTGATGCATTTCATTAAAAAATAAAGATGTTATGGTTAATTGTATTTTCAAAAATTAATTTTTCAACTATAACTTTTCAAATAATCAAAATTTTGAGCTGATGTGAGGAAAATAAATATTCTTTGTGTCGAGATGAATCGATTGACCTATATGATTTCATTGAGAAATAAGAAAGTTATAGTTAATTGTATTTTTCAAAAATTAATTTTTCAACTATAATTTCTCAAATAATAAAAGTTTAAAGCTGATGTAAGGAAAATAAACTTTTTTTGTGTTGACACGAATCAGGTGACCTAATATTAATACATTTGATTAACTAATTAATGCTTCCTCTATGAGGAAGCAAATCATATTTGCTTCCAGGAAGTAAAGTGCTCATTGAATGAGCACAAAAGTTGATACAACTTCACAGCTATAGTTTACAATATTTTAAATGATTTTAGGGAATTTAAAGATATTTCAAGAGATTTTACAAGATTTCAAAGATATCAAGATTTCCTAAAGGAGTTTAATAGATTTTAAGTGGTTTTATAGGAAGTTCAAAGAGATTTCGAGATATTTCAAGTGTAAAGGTCACACAAGGCTAAAATCACTTTCTCGCACATGTATCGAACCGTATTTTTTGACACGACGTGTGCGAAACTTGATTTAGCATACGCTTTTTTGACCCAGTGTGTGCAAAATCGAATTTCGCGCACGGAGTGTCAAAAAAATTTTTGTAAATATTATAAGGAATTTTTAATAAAGTTAAAAAATGTCAAAGGATTTTAAAAGAATATAAAAAAATTAAAGATATTTCACATATGCCAAAGAATTCTAATGATTTCAAGCGATCTTAAGGAATTTCAAAAAATTTAAAAAAGTTTCAAAATGTTGGTGTAATTTGGCAATAAAAATTTTTTAAGTATTATTTAAAATTTGTTAAACCTCTTGAAATTTACTGAATTTACTAAAAACTCTTGTAATTTTTACAATCCCTTTAAATCTTTAGTTATTAAAAATTATGAAAATAATATAATCATAAAATATAGTTTAATAATAATTTTCATGAAAACCTGTTTAAAATTCCTGGAAATATATGTTTCCGTGTTTGTCAACAATATACAGATTATTCAATTTTCCAACATATAAATACAACCATCTTTTATTTTTGCACAAATAATAAAGTGTGAAAAATGTTAGGATTTCCCTATTTTTATCCGATGTTTGGTTTCAACGAGAAAAATTCTTCAATGCTCTGTTATGAGGAGGAAGACTGATGTTTGTTTATGTGTATATTGTTTGAGTGTATTTTTTGTGTGTTCTTTGTGTATATGGTATGTGAGTTACTTGTGTACGTTGTTTTTATGCATTATTGTTTCTTACTTAAAATTGAAAATCTTAAAAATTATTAAAATTAAAAATTTTAAATACATAGTTTTTAAATAAATTGTAATATTGAAATGAAGCAAATTGGCCATTTTTGACAACCTAATATTATGCATTGTTTGATAATTCTATCGTAAAAGACTAGGGACCTTATTTTTATAAGCGGAAAAAGTGCAGGAATTTTCCGCGAATTTCGAAGGCAAAATTTAGTAGACGCCCTGAATAATAATTCAAGGATTTATTAAATATAGAATTTTCAAGTCAGAAATCATATTTTTAGGAAAAACAGTCTGTAGCCAGACCTGGAATCGAACCCCAAACCTCGAAAATTCAAATTCCCGAAAATTAAAAAATAAAAACAAATTGATGAATACCCGTTTTAATTTTCGGGAATTGGAAATATTGAAAATTTCCATTTTTAGGTTATTTGAATCTCCGGGAATTTTTTTCTGTATATTTTTTCATATTTCTGATTTTTTTCGGAGAAACATGTTTTATTGAAATGTGAATAGAAATTAAAGTTTTATTAAAATATGGAATTTTATGGTCAGCAGAAATCATCATTTGAAAAAGAAAAAAATGCATTTGGATTTGGGATCGAACCCCAAACCTTGATTTTACATTAGCCCATGTATTTAAGTTTTCAAATAACTGTTTGTTTAATTATCTTATACTAATTTCTTTCTTTTTTTCTGTTTCAGGTAAATCACCTTAGAAAATTTTTATTTCTCCATAGCTTTCGCTTAGAGTAAGTAACAAATACTTTTATTTATTTTTTTAAGAAAATAACTGTTTTTCTGGTGAACTTTTAAATTCAACAAAGTGTAATATACATTTTTTCGGTTAAGTATAAAAACTTGTAAATCAAGTCGCTTAAAGTTCTACGAAATCTTCTGAAATTCTTTAAAATCACTTCAAATTCTTAAAAATCATTTTAAACTATAACAACATTTAAAATCCTTTAAAATTACATTAAATCCCTTAAAGTTGTTCGCAATCTTTTAAAATTTTCGAAAATCATAAAAATCTTTTTTAAAAACTTTTCAATTCCTCAAAAATCCTCAACATTCGTTAAAACCTCTTAAAATTCCTTAAAATGTTTTTAAATTCTTCAAATTACCCAACAAACTTTTAAATTCCTGTAAATCCCTTAAAATTACTAGAAACCTCCTAAAATTTCTTGAAATTCCACGAACACACGAACACACACACACACACATTCGGACCATTAATTAATTAGAATGTTGTATTAGACATTTATCAAGTGAGGAAAGTTTAATTAAACCATTTTTAAAATATTGGAAATATACATATATACAAAGCTTCCTCTAGGAGGAAGCAAAAACAAATGAAAACGAAAATTTTATGCCAAAAAACGCATCACCCCGAGTAGAAATTTTACTGTGGCCCCGATCGGGGAATTTCAGACCGGGGATGAAACACACGGCCCGATCAGGCCCAGAACAGGCAAAACCTGGCCGGATCGGGGCCGGGCGCACAGTAGGAAAAAATTCTTTTTTTTGGGACAAAAACACCTCAAATCGCAACGGATTAGAACGTTTTTTTTTTAAATACTCACGAAGAATCATACTTTAACGTGTGAGTGCAGATTTTTTGAATTTTTTATTTAGTAATTTGTTATTTAACTTACAAATTGCAATTGGTTATATTTGCGACATTTATTTAGCCCCATTCATTGATGTTTCTGTAAAACGATATAAAATTAGCAAATTTCCTTTTTTTAAATAAAAATGTAACTTGTAGATAAATATCCTACATTTTTTTCATTGTTATAAACAAATAAATGTATATAACTGTTAACTGTTGCATTTTCGCAATTTGAATGTACTATTTACATATATTTTTTCACTAAATTGTAAAACATCAAATTTTATTTGCAAACAAGTACCAAACAACAATAATAGTTAATAATTTAAACAATTTTTATAAACAAATCCACTTATTTGGCATTTATATGCATAGAAAATTTTTCTTTTCTGTGGAATCATTTATTTACATGTGAAGAACAAGAATGGTACACATTAGAGTTCTATGAAACAAATTTGTCATTTTTATGGACAATTTTTATAAACAAATTCACTTATTTTGCATTTATATGCATAGAAAATTTTTATTTTACACGGAAAAAATTAGTTATCGAAAATTTCCTTGATTGTTATCGATTTTAGGATACGTCAAAAGTTTTAAAATATTTCAAAACCTTTTTCTAAAATCTGAAATACTTTTCGTGAAGAATCCTAAAACAGTTGTCGAAATTTTCATTGACTTGGTCGAGATGTTGAGAGTCAATGAAAATTTCGACAACTGTTTTAGGATTCTTCACGAAAAGTATTTCAGATTTTAGAA
>CAJFCP010025977.1:178085-203411 GCA_904066005.1 Synergus itoensis | reverse complement strand
TTATTATTATTATTATTATTACAACAATTACAATATTTACAAAAAAAAATTAACTTAGTATTTCTTAAGCAGATTTGTCGCATCTTCTGATAACTCCTTCATTTTTTACATTTCTTTAATCCTTAAGAAGGTGATTCTCGGATCCGTTGAAATCATAAGGTAGTGCATAATATCTGCATTTGTGGATATTCTTTTGGACATTCCGCTGTTTCCTGATCGAGGCCTTCCTGAAAACTTTATTGCTCACCTCTTGTTCTTCTCATGTAAATAAATGATTCCACAGAAAAGAAAAATTTCCTATGCATATAAATGCCAAATAAGTGGATTTGTTCATAAAAATTGTTTAAATTATTAACTATTATTGTTGTTTAGTACTTTTTCGCAAATAAAAATTGATGTTTTAAAATTTTGTGACAAAATATATGTAAATAATACATTCAAATTGCGAAAATGCAACAGTTAACAGTTATATGCATTTATTTGTTTATAAAAATTTTTTAAATGTAGGATATTTATCTACAAGTTACATTTTTATTTAAAAAAAGGAAATTTGCTAATTCTATATCGTTTTACTTTTACAGAAATATCAATGAATGGGGCTAAATAAATGTCGCAAATATAACCAATTGCAATTTGTAAGTTAAATAACAAATTACTAAATAAAAAATTCAAAAAATCTGCACTCACACGTTAAAGTATGATCCTTCGTGAGTATTTAAAAAGAAAAAACGTTCTAATCCGTTTCGATTTAAGGTGTAGGCAGATTTTTGTCCCAAAAAAGTGCTTTTTTCCCACTGTAAGTATAAGATAAGTCAGGTTTGAAAATTTCTACACGGGACGATATCAAAAAAAGTCAAGAAGGGAAAAATGTTGATTTTTGAACGCCCTAAAAGATTTTACCATTTCTCTTTATCATGATTTCCCTTTACCATTTCCTTTTATCATTTCACTTAATCATTTCCCTTTACGATTTCCTTTTACCATTTGTCCATTTACCTTTATCATTTCCTTTTACCATTTCCCTTTACGATTTTCTTTTACCATTTAATTGTCCATTTACCTTTACCATTTCCTTTTACCATTTCCTCTTACAATTTTCCTTTATCTTGATATCCCTTTACTATGTGAAGAGCAATGGTTAATGGGTTTTTTAAAATGAAAATCGATATATCACTGATTTTCTCGCAAAAACTATCACTCGTATTAGAAAAGATGCTTGTAACAAAAAATGTGTATTTCGACAAGATCTACAACTTTTGTTATAAAAATTTTTTTAATTTTCGCATATTGACACGATTTTTATGGTTTTTCCATGGTTCCACCACAAAAATCTCCTAGTCGTCAATTTTCATTATCATATTCGTAATCGAGCGCGAAAGCAAGCGAAAGTCCACCCCCGACTCTCTGCGGGTTTTTGACTCAACAAGTGGGATGATGTTTTCCGCACGCACAGTAGAAAGGCGGAGAACCTAGAAATATATATGTATATATATATATATATATCTACACATCCATATTATAGATATATGTATAGATATATACACAGAAGCATGCACTGAACTCGGCGAGGTACCTCGAAGGCAAAAACGGGCCCTTTACATTAGGGGTTGCTTCCTGCGAGTCGCAAACGCTGACAGTCTCTCTCTCTCGACTCACGAAACCGTGTGGAGTGGAGTGCAGCCGAGTGTTAGTATGAGTGTGTGGGGAGTGAAGAGGAAAACGCGGCCCCCTCTTCGCCGCTGAATGCGAGTGGTGGGGAGGGGCGCAGCTCCCCCCAATTCTAGCGTCAGTCGCGTCGCGTTCATCGAGCGAGTAGGTTCCGCTCCCTTCTATCGTAAGTGAGTTTCGCTCGTCCCGGTTTTTCATCTCGAAAAAAATAAAACCGGATAAACCCAATCTTGGATTAATATCAACTATTAAATATCATCCCGCTTAATCTCAAATCGATCCTTTAAAAGTGGTCATTTTCAAATTCAAATTGAAATAGTGCAGTGCCGGGTAGTGCGAAACAATAATTGGATTCGACGATATTTTTTGTGGGTGATTGTGGCGAGTGTTTCTGTTCGTGGATTGTGTTTTTTGCATCTTGAGTTGTAATAATTCGAGTCAAATTGGAATTCGTATTTTATCGAGCCATAATAATATTAATGATAATAATACATAATAATAATAATAGTAATCATAATACATAAGAAATCGGAATATCATTTAGGATTAGATATTCCGTCTTTCCCACGCGGTTAAAAATAAACTAGCCGCTTCCGTTGTGGAGGCAAACAAACATTGACGAAGGTTCCTTGGGATTTGATGTTTTCTCGCTCTTCGGAGAAATTCGAAGTCGCGAAGCGATCATTGGCCGCGTTTGCCGATCCGTCGGCGGCGCGAGGCAAAATGAGCGACGTGCATCGCGCAATTTGACGTTAGTGGAACCGGCAAAACTTCCGTTTTGCGAGAGAAGAAAGTAAAAAAAGTTGAGATTAGGAAATTCAAGAATTGAGGATTATTTCAAGGATTATCTTGTCTGGCAAGGAGCTCAGGATATATTTGCATCTGGGGAATTCGAAGATGCAATCAAACACGTTACTACGTGATATAGTTAACACGGAGAAGCTCATGAACAACAACAATCTTAATAACAATGGATCACCCGGCACGGACATAATGTTTCAGATGGAAGACGAAGGCCTAACGCAACTCGGAAGCGTTTTCCAATCCGCGTATCAATCTATCGTTGGTGGTGGCCCACAGGTATAATACAAAAAATTCTCATCATTTTAAAGTGAGTGGCGCCGCCGCCGCCTCCCCGAACTATTTTACGACATTTTTCTCGGTGGTCTCCCCCCCACCCCACCCCATCCCTTATTTCAACAAGGATGATGGCTTTTTGGGGTCAAAGAGTTTAGGATGGATTTTTTAAAATTTTTTCCTCTGGGAAACCGTAAATTTCTTCAAATTATCTAAATATGTACTTCTCAAATGAAAAAATTCTTTTTCTTTATTTCAATAAATCTAAAATGCACTTTTCTATTATATCTATTCAAGAAAAAAATGATGTAATGCAACAAATTTTCTTTGATTTCAATCATTGGATAGAAACTACATTTACTTGAGTTAAAGTGGCAAAGATGATTTCTTTAAGTCGAACTAATATTTCTTATTGACTCAAACCTTTATTTGTTTATAAACAGAATCCTAATCAAATAAACTTTTTTTGAATGTCAAAACATCTCCTTGAACTAACAATAATAATTTTCTATCCAATTGAATGAAATCAAAGGAAATTCCTTTGTTTCGAAAAATTCCAGTTTGATTGGTTTTAAGGCTGATAAGTTTTAGTTAAAAAAGTATAAAGATACAAATATTATTAATTAGTTTAGATTTAGACTCGGCTCCTGCGATTAGCTTTAATTCAAAATAAATAAATATTGATTCCCCTTTCTTGATAATTCCTCGAAAACTCATATAAACACTAAAATTATATTTCCCACAAAATTTTAAGTCATGTTTATGGTAAAAACTTCAAATTCAGTTTATTCCCCAACGCAGTCTTAATAAACCTTTGACTCAGATCTTCGTGCAGCTATCCCAAACACGTGTATTAAACCTCTTCATGTTTGTTAGTTTAAATTCTAGAATCATGAAAATGTAAACCCTTTTTTTTGGGAAAATCACATTATGATCATTATAAACAACTCACGCTTTAAATTATCAAATAATATTATATTATAAATTTAAAATTTTAAAAGTCGCACAAAATGTATTTTTTATTTAGTAGAAATTAAAAAAAAATTGAACAAAAAGCCAGTCAGTTTAAACGCTAAAATCGATATTTTCGAAGAGCTGAAAACAGATGCGCTTTCTAGTGATGATAATTCTTTCGATAGGGCGAGTATCCAACGAATCCGTCGTATCTACGACTCTTTTTTGCGTCTGATGCTCCAACGAACATGCGAAGCGGTATAGGACCAATGACGTCACGATTACGTCACTAACATGGCCGCCGTCACGCGGCGAGAACACTATATGGTGCTAGTTCTTTTTTCAGGGTGGCCACAAGATTCAATTTTTTCATTTCCCTGACTTTTCTCTGACTTTCAGACAAATTTCCCTGACAGAGAAGTAGTAAAAATGCGAAAAAATTTTCAGTAAAAATACTATTGAAATTTTTTAAAAATTGAGTATAATATCACTTTAAATCTTTTAAAATTTAAAATCACTTTACAACACTTAAATTTCGTAAAAATCTCTCAAATTTACGACAACCTGGAAAATCTCTTAAAACTCATTGAAATTTCTTGAAATTTCTAGTAACATCTTAAGGGTGTTGGAGCAAAGTTCTAATCTAAAAATTCGATTACTTCATTTTACTCAACAAATGTTAAATTTGTAATTTTTTCCCTCTGTAGAATTAATCAATTTTTAACTATAATTATGAGTACAGAGAGAGAAAATATGTAGTTCAAATAGTTTTTAATTAAAATGAAAATATTGAATTTTGAGGTTAGATTTTGAATTCTTCTTTTTATGCAAAAATTATCGAAATTAAATATTTTTTCGCTCCGTATGCAGTTTTATATTTGAAAAAAGATTAGCGGTAAAGAGCGAAAAAATATTTATCTATAACTATGTTATAGATAAATATCTATAACTTGTTAATATTGCATGAAAATCCTTAGATTTTCACTAATTGCTTTAAAATTCCTCACAATCATTTCAAATCCTTTAAATTCTTCAAGCAAACTTATTCAAAATCTCTTAAAATTTCCTAAATTCCTTCAAAATTCCACAAAATCTTTTAAAAATCAAATCCTTTAAATTCGTCAAGCAAACTTATTCAAAATCTCTTAAAATTTCCTACATATTCCTTCAAAATTCCACAAAATCTTTTAAAAATCTCTTGAAATATTTCAAAATTCCACGAGGAACTTTAATATCTCTTAAAATGCGTCAAAATCTCTTAAAATTATTGGAAACTTATTGAAATCCCATATAATTCGCTGAAATTTTTTGAAATTCCTAGAAACGTCTTGAAATTCCTTAAAATTTCAATATAATATTTAAAATCCTATAAAATATCATTAATTCCCTAAAATACATTAAAATCTCTAAATCAGAATTCTTGGAAACGAAAACCTCACAAAATCCTTTAAAAATCAAAAATAATTTTTGAAATTTTTTTAATTCCACGAGGAATATTTAAATTCCCTAAAATCATTTTAAAAACATCAGAATTTCTTTAAATTTTTACAAGCTTCATAAAATTCTTAAGAATTCTACGAAAAACTTTAGAATTTCTTAAAATACGTAAAAATGTCTTTAAATTCTTGAGAACCTCTTGAAATTTTATAAAATTCTACAAAATCTTTTATGAATCATAAAAATCTTGAGAGATTCTTTAAAATTTCAATCAAATCCTTTAAAATCAATTTTAAACAATCAAAATTTCTTCAAATTTTTACAAGCCTTTTAAAATCCTTTAAAATTACACGAGAATATTTATAACCCCTAAAAAAATTTCTTTTAACTACTCCAAGTTTCTTACAGTCCTTTATAATTCCAGGAAAAACTTTTCAATCCTTTAAAATACGTAAAAATCTCTTAAAATTTTGTAAAATTCCAAAAAATCGTTTAAAAATCATAAAAATATCATGGAATCATTTAAAATTCTATGAGGAACATTCAAATCTCTTAAAATTACTTTAAAAAATCAAAATTTCTGAAACTTTTTACAAGCTTTTTAAAAACCCTGCACAAGGATCTTTAAAATTCCTTAAAATTCTTTGAATTCTCTAAAATTTCTTAAAAATTTTTTTAAATTTCTTAAAGTCCTTTAAAATTCCATTAAATCTTTTTAATATTACGAGACCGAACGCGCGCTTCCGCGCGCGGGTTGACTTTATTTTGAATTTAAGCGATTTTGTACAATATAGAGATTTAAAATTTCCCGCGTCGCCCGCGATTATCGCTATACGACGCGTCACGAACTGTAGGTATTGACCAATAAGGAATCGGGTCCACGAATTTTAGCATTACAGTTTTTCGATATTCGATACGTATGTCCTTTTAATAATAGGATACAAATCTCTAGTAATCCCTTTAAATTCATAGAAAAACTCTTAAAATCTTTTAAAATTATTGAAAATCTTTTGTAATCATTTCCCTGACTTCCCTGACATGTGGCCACCCTATTTTGTAGCCAACCCTTCATTCCACCAGATATCGTAAACTATCCGAAAAACTTGCAAGAATTTTAAAAGTTGAATTTTGGTCGGTTTTTTCTCTATATTTCGAAAATGTTTTACAAGTATTACATACGCGTTACGAGTTTCTATTTGAATTTTTAAAAATTTGAGTTTTATAGTAATAACAGTAACATGATATGAATTTTAAAAACTTAACCAATTTTCAAAAATAATGTATATTTTTAAAAAGTGTTTCCTTATATTTTATACATTAAATAATTACAATATGTGGTTTGCTTTATAAAAAATAATAGTTGTTAGATTGTTTTCAAAATTAACTATATTTACTATAGTATGGATCTTTAATTATGGTTTCAATTTCTAAAAATCAATTTCTAATTTGAAAAACCGGTTAATTAATTATTAAATTAATTTATTAATTAGTCATAATAAATTATGTAATTGTTTATTTTAAATATTACTACAAAACTGCTTTTTTAAAAACAAGATTTTCGATATATTTCGATTTGATACTCGTGATAAAATGATGATTAATGAAATCAAATTCAAATGAGCGTGCGCAAATATCGATTGTCGAAAATCACTATCGATACCTACACAACGAATCAGGAGTGCAGAATAAGTGTTACGATATTTCGACTTTGACTCAATCATCTTTTTAGAAATAGATTACTTTCTCTGGGATTTTAAAAATAAGAATTTTAGTCAATTTATGTAAATATTACAGAAATTTTACGCAATTCTTACATAAATGTTACACAAATATAACCTAAAAATTACGTAAATGTTACGTAAATGTTACATGCTTGTTACAGGTCTCGGATAGAGTCTTAGAATTGTAAAATTTAATTTTTAGTCAATTTCTACCAATGTTATACAAATGTTACGTTCATGCTACGTAAGTTTTACATGGTTGGAGTTATGTTAGCTTCCTCGTCTTTTCTTTAAATTAAAGGCATGTGATACTTCACCATAAGAGCAATTTAGTTTACCCAATTATACATTCATAATAATAAATATTATTAGCTAATAAGAGTCAATAAACCTTTGTCTACATGAGGCGAAGGTTTATTGACTCTTATTAGCTAAAAACATTTATTATTACGAATGTATAATGGGGTAAACTAAATTGCTCTTATGGTAAAGTATTACATGCCCTTATATGACCCAAATTTTAGCCCATTTCTGTAAATTTATTAAAAATCTTACGTACATGTTATATAGATGTTACATAGATGTTACATAAGTGTTACATAAATATTACATGTTGTAAATGTGACATAAATGTTACGTACGTGTTACACAAATGTAAAATAAATGTAACAAGTTTCGGTTAACCTCATGTAACTTTAAATTCTGATTTTTATTTAATTTCTGTTAATGTTATATCAATATTACATCAATGTTTTATAATCTTCTAATAATCGCAGTTTTCAGTCAATCTTTTTTTAAAACTCGAAATTGAAATCCCGGTTGAAATAGCTTTTCAACAAAAAAAAAAAAAAAAAAAAAGGGGGGAAATGGACAATCGAGGGAGTAATTCGTTTTCCGAGGGCAGTGAGTCATCGTTCTGGCATTGTTTCGTTAAATGGAATTTCTATCTAATTTAAATGCGGCTTAGCGAGAAATAATGCGATTATGCGTTAGCTTATTCTGTTTGTTAATCTCCTTTGCACACCATTGTTACCCGTATAGAGGGACCCGCTGTATCGTCTCTCCTCCCAGGTCAATCCTTTTGCACGTTACTGTACATTATTTCAGTACAGTCTATTCGTTCAGCCGCTAGATCCTCTTTGGCTATGGACTGTTTTCAGTGATTCTCCATCAACGCATCTCTCCACTTAAATCGATTGCAATGTCCCCTTTCAACTGCTCGACTCTATCGCAATCAGGTAAGGAAATAAAGTGAATTTAAAGCCAATTCCCTTTCCGACGACATCAGGCATTACTTTTTCCTTGACATAACCTTCAGACAGCCATCAAAAGGCCATTAAATGTCTTCTAAAGGTCATATTCCTAAATCATTTACAACCTTTAAATATATTTTTATTCTTGCCAACAGCAGGATTCACTCAAAAAAGAAATTAGCAATTTATTTCACTTCTAAAAAATATAATTAACAATTCAAATTTCGAAGTGGACAAGTTGATGTCATTTTGAGATTTTTTTTTATCCACTTCGCAACTTTGATTTGTCCTTAGTTTTTGTTGATGAAGGATTCTCTTGACTGAACAATTAATTCTAAGTTTCTCAATCTAAAAAATATTTCTAAAAAAATTCCAGTAGACATTTTGATCTGCTTTTCGATTAAGGTTGAAATCCACTGAGTGAGATCGCACAATGGTCAAACTTTAGCGTGTTAATTCTGCCCGAAACGGTTGCATTGGTACACTCTCTACCGAAATATAAGTGCCGGTGTACTTTAAACCCAACACTGCACGGACCAACTGTCAAATAACTAATTGACCATTAAGAACCCGCGGAAGTTAAATTTTCTCAACTCGAAACTATTTTGTCGGTTTTAGTACGTTACAATATCTGAAACGGACTCAAGTCAGTTAATGCTAATGAATTCTTTCTAGTAACTTTTGCTAATAAAATTCTTTCTAGTAACTTTTTTTCGCTGAATCTTGGAAGATAGAATTTACTCGATGGGAAAAGTGTCCCTCTTCTATTTCAGGAAATTTAGAATAATTTAAGGTGTTTGTATCTACTCCTCAAAATATAGTTTTTCTTTCCAGGGCATATCTTCTGTTTTATAATTCTTCTTTAAATGGTGTTATTAAAGCTCTTTGGAAGTTTATTTAGTAAATATAGTAACAAAGTACGAAGATAGCACACCTTGGGACTTTAATCTGTAATAAAAGTCTCTGTAATGATAATTATCTGTTGAATCTTGGAAGATAGAATCTTCTCGATGGCAAAAATGTCCTTGTCCCATTTGGCAGAATTCAAATTGTTTTACAGTGATAAAATTCACTTAAAATATAGTTTTTTCTAGGTTATCTCTGGTGACAATGAAATAATGTAATCGGCATGCCAATTTTACAAATGAATTTTGTTGAGAATAATTTGAGTAAGGTTTTTGTGACTTTTACTGCTCTCTCGTCGTCTAAAAGTCGTCAACTGGTGAACATTAACAGTGAATCCGCGTCATAGGATGCAGTAATTACGACTCTTCATTGTATACGGCTTAATATAAATGCAATGACGCGAATAGTTTTGAGTGCAACAGTAACACGACTTGCAAGTATCCACTCTTTGCAGTCTCAACATAAGAAAATCGACAGCTGTTGACTATTATTCGATGAATTGCACTCTTTCGAGTATTCTGTAATTCATACCGAAGAGAGAATGCCTTGATGTAATTGCATCCAACGGAAGGTCGACCATTAAAATACGTGCAAAACCCTCTTTGTTTCAATTTTTTAAAATGTAGTTGCGAGTTCAGATCTTTATCGAAAGTAGCCTTTTTGTAAAACTGAATTTTACGTAGAAAAAGTTAGCCATATTTAAATTAAATTCAAGTTTGAGATTGAGTCAAATTAGTGACTTAACTAAAGTCAAAAAACTGACTGAAAAAAAGATAGTGTATTGTCTGGAATTCAGTTCATTTATTAAATTAAAGTAAGTCGTCTTAGTGATTGAAAAAAAGTTAAATTTTTAACTAAAATTCAACCGAAAAACTGATTGAAATTGAATCTATAAAATGGCTTATTTATAGCTTTTTATTAATTAATTTCAGTCCAGGGGGTCGATTATGTAACTTTTCGCTTTTCGCCTTTCGCTTTTCGCTTTTCGTCTTTTTTAAATTTATTCCATTTTCTGAGTTCTGTCAGTTTTGACGTTTTAAACGTCAAAAAATTATAATTTTACCCGCATTTAATTTTATTTGTTAATAAATCGGGATTAATGCTGCCGAACTACTGAAAATAAAAATCGATTTGAAGAGAAAACAATTAGAGCAAGAGAAGGAAAAATTCATTTATGAAAAGCAGAGACATAAAATACTTTTGCATTACTTAAAGAAAATGAGCGACGAAATCAGTTCGCTCAAACATATATTGGAAATAAAATTAAGTTAATTAAGTTAATTTATAATTTAAATGGAAATAAACACTTGTTTTTATCGTAAAATGTATAATTATTAATTATAAATATAATGCTTAATAAAATTTACTTACCTGAATTGCTCTTATCTGAAGAATCATTAAATGAATATTATTTTTAAATAATCTGTTTATTTTTATGTGCAAAAAATAAATATCAATTAATATAATTTGAGAATAAGCGAAATATACGGTATTAGTAATATATATTTAAACAGATTTTTCTATAAAAATTCAATTTATTATAATCGAAATATAAATACAAATATTTACAAATGCATCCACGTGGAGTCTGTTATATACTAACCTCGCGGATTATATCCTAAATTTTAATTTTTTGATGCACTTATTTCACTCATATAATATAGTTAAACTGCACAAATAAAACTTTACGCATAAAAAGCCCGGCGGGATCCCGATTTATTAACAAATAAGATTAAATGCGGGTAAAATTATAATTTTTTGACGTTTAAAACGTCAAAAGTGACAGAACTCAGGAAATGGAATAAATTTGAAAAAGACGAAAAGCAAAAAGCGAAAAGCGAAAGGCGAAAAGCGAAAAGTTACATAATCGACCCCCAGATTAGCGACAGACTTTCAGTTCATGATTTGCTTTCAGTCAGTTTGACCGCTTAGTTTCAGTTAAAATATACTGATTTGATTTCAAATCAGTTTTTGGTCTTTCAGTCTTTATGCTGATTTGTTTTCAGCTATTTTTAGGCTGATCTTCAGTGAAAAATTGGATTTTCAGTGAATATACTGACTTTTTTTTCAGTCTGTTTTTCGACTGTCCTTCGGCCAATGTATTAACTGATTTTCAATCAATCTTTTATCCAAAATTCAGCTGATATATCGAATTACTTTCAGCTACTTTTTGGGCTCACTTTAAATTTAAAATATGACTGACTTTCAGTTAATATACTGACTTGTTTTCAGTCAGTTCTTCGACTGAATTGTATTCAGCCACTTTTTAGGCTAACTTAAAGTCAAAAATGTGAGTGACTGTAAGTTATTACAGTACAACCCCTCTAAGAGCGACCCCGTTTAGAGCGACAATGGCCTTGATGAGCTCGGACGCTTCCCCCACTACAAACCCTACTCACGCTGCCTCGAGAATTGGGCGCAAACCCCGAAAAGAGCGAGCAGCCGAGCGCAGCTTAATTTCAGTTTTTTTCTCATTGAAAATGGTTTTTTATTCAAATTATTTTTCTTATATTTGCATACAATAATTCGTATATATATTTTAAAGGTTGTTGATACTTCTAACTCCTATATAGTACAAGGCAGCTTTATTTTTATAAAACTTTTAAAAAAACAAAATTATAATTTCATTTTAAATTAAAATACATATAATATGTACACTTTTTAATATGTACGTACGCTATAAACAGTCGTATTTCATATATATTGTATTTTTGTCCTCATGTTGAAATATTCTGTTTTATTTTTTAATATATTGTGTGCAAAAAAGTTTACAAATTTTAAATAATTTTAGAGTAATTTCCGATACTCTGTGAGTAACGAACTTTTAAAATATATTATATATATTTAATATGTATTTATACGTATTTAATCAAAAAAACGCTACGTTTTCATCGCCGCCGGCCGCTCGCTCTATTTGAGGTTTCGTACTCAAACACACATTTCGCACACACGCGCAATTTCCGAGCTCGACGCCCAGTAGTGGGGGCCCCCTATTTCTCGGAATTATTACCCCTAACCGCCCATGAGCTCGCTCTTAGAGAGGTTGTACTGTATACCGACTTATTTTCAGCCATTTTTTGCGTAGACTTTCAGCGAAAAATTTGATTGACTTTCAGTAAATATACTGACTGATTTTCAGTTAATTTTTCTATTAATTTTCAGTCAATATACTGACTTGTTTTCAGCCACTTTTGAGGCTGACTCAGTTAAAATTTTGACTTATGTCCAGTCACTTTTCGGGCTGACAGATGTAAGTTTTAATAATATTTTTGACATTTCCAATATTGACCTAAGTTGTCCACCCTGTTTTCACATTTTTCGCAAAATCCAATACAATTAAAGTAGCACGTCGAAGTTCGCTGAAAATGTCGTCAGAACATTTTCTAAACTTTCGAGAACAGCAAGGAAAGGTGTAGAGCGGTCTTATCGATCCGAGAATTTTAGACACTGTTCTCTCACACAAATTCACACATGGGTGTTGCCGAGGTGCACGGACGAGTTTGAGGAACGGTCTGAGCTTGTTTTTTCTGTAGAGTTAAAAAGAGAAAAAAATTAGGAGTTGGGGGGGGAGCGTAATTAGTGCTTGCCCACAAAACTTGCTTTGCTCCTCTAGGTCTGCCTATCGTATAAACATTTTCTTAGTTCTAAAATGGAAGTCAGTTCGTTTGTATTTTATTTTTTTTTTGCTGCTCAATCTCCCTTCTTTCGAGTAAAGTGCATTCGACGGAACCCGTTTCCGATCGAGGGCGGTCATTTCCGGTCCACGCCTCCCCTCCACGTTTCCGGTTCGCGACTAGCTTTAGTGCCTCAAAAATCATGGAAGGAAATTAAGCTTTTTATCTCTTTTTGGTGTCGAAAGTGGCTGGATGAACGCCTGATCGATAATCGGATTACCGCAAAATCTTGAAGCTCTAGATTCAACCTGAAGACATAGGTTCAATTCTCACCGGGGCTAGAGAGAATTTTTTCACAACATGAAAGTCAATACTCAAAATATTGACAAAAATTAAAAAGAATAGTAGACCAAAAACAATATCATTTGATATTAAATATTACACGCTATTCAAAAAAGTAATGGAAAATTGTTACTTTAAATTTTTAAAAATTCTTTAGAATTTTTAGCTTATTTTTAGATTTCTTTGGTATACATTTTAGCTGAAATGTCGAAGACATGTTTGAAAGTGAGTCAAATTATTAACAGAGTCAGTTGAAAAAGCTGACTAAAAGTCAGTCAAACTAGGGGTGCCATTGTGAGCACACATTCTCATCACACTTTGCGCGCGCTTCATTCGTTTACCAACCTTCATCGCTGCTATATACTTTTATTTAAATTGTACTTTAGTTATGTTCTTATAATTTTCTCTGTATCACGCGTTATTTGGCTCAAAATTTGAATTTTCGATTTTTCGTCAGTCCTTTAGGGCGTTCAAAAAGATATATTTTTCATCCTTTAACTCTTTTTCATATCGTACGTTATTTGATTTTAAATTAAATTTTTTTTTTTCAAATTTTCAAAATGCTCTAACTTTTTTAATTTTCAACAAAAATGGCTGGCCAACGAACTCGGCCTTCATTTTAGGACACTAAAGGAGTATACCAAAAGCCAATTCAATCGGTAGATTCCTTCGAAAGTTATTTCAAGCTTTTATTAATTTCCTTGTAGTAATTAATAAATTTTGTCTCATATTATCGACAGATTTTCATTTAATGATTTGTTCTCAGAAAGTTTTTCAGCTAAGTTTCAGTTGGTATACTGATTTCTTTTTAAACAGTTTTTAATCTAACGTTCAAGCAATATACTAATTTGTTTTCAACCACTTTTTAGGTTGACTTTAAACGAAAAATGTTACTGTTTCAATCAGTTTTTCATCTAACTTTCAGCCAATCTACTGTCTGGTTTTCAGTCAATACATTTACTTGTTTTCAGCTACTTTTTAGGCAAAATTTAAGCAAAAAATTTGTATGACTTTTAGTTCATATACCGACTGGTTTTTAGTCAGTTTTTCGGTTATCTCTCAGTAAATGTACTTACTTGTTTTCATTCACTTTTTAGGTTAACTTTTAATGAAAAACTAGGGGTGTCATTGTGAGCACACATTCTCATCATCACATTCATAAACGAATTTGATGAGAATTCGTTTACCAACCTTCATCGCTACTATATACTTTTATTTAAATTGTACTTTAGTTTCAAATGAAGAAGAAAACTAATTTACTTAAGGTTCTATCGACCTTAAGGAACACATTCTCATCAAATACAAATGATTTTGTTTCTATAATTTTCTCTGTATCACGCGTTACCAAAATTTGAATTTTCGATTTTTTGAGAAAATTCAAAAAATTGTTACGTCAGTCCTTGTAGGGCGTTCAAAAAGATATATATTTTTCATCCTCTGACTCTTTTTCATATCGTGCGTTAATTGGCTCTAACTTTTTTAATTTTCATCAAAAATGGCTGACCAATGAACTCGGCCTTCATTTTAGGACACCAAAAGAGTATACCAAAGGCCAATCCTATCGGTCAATTCTTTCGAAAGTTATCGTGAACGAAAAATAAAAATCTACACACACATACACATATTGGTAAAACCATGTTTTTCGGGTTCATGTGGTCACAAAACGTGAAGATTTAACAAAAAATGGGGGGGTAAAATTTTACACAAATATAATACATTCTCTGATGAGAATGTAAAAATATGACTAACTTACAGTGAATATACTGACTGATATGCAAGTCAGTAAAAATGTTAATTGATTTACTCGAAAGCCTGAATTAATTTCAGCCTGAAAGTCAGCCAAATTATAAACTGAAAGTCAGTCAAATTATGAGCTTAAATTCAGTTGAAAAAGTGGCTAAAAAATAATTTCTCTAGACCTTTCCTAAAATTTTAGTTTTTCTGCTTTCGATAATTTATCTCCATGTATGTACGTCGCTGGTAAAAGTTGGAGTTATATCTTCTCTCTCCTGTCGTATAACGAACAGCACCCGGGAGCAATTTGAAACTCGACATTGTCATAATTCGCGGCGAAACTTTCGTCGAATTAGGCGGCGTGTTCACCAGTTTAAAGTCACTTGTTTAAATATGCGGCGTAAATAATTACCTCTTGCGGACTTGCCGCAGGGTTGAGAAGAATCGCGTGATGTTTTCCACCAGGCGCGGCTCGACGTTCAAAGCAGCGTTTAGTCTAGCGAATTGTGAGCGAAACCACCCACGTTTTTAGCCTAAAAAGGATAAACTTTATTTCTTCTCTAAACAAGCTTCAGAACGTTGTTTTAATACTTTTTACACCTTAAAAATGTACTCAGCAAAAGATTTTTAAAAATTTCAAAAATATTTAAGACGAATTAAAGATATTTCTGAAGATTTCAATAAATTTCTTGGAATTTTTAAGATGTTTGTGGAATTTCAAAAGTTTTAATATCAGATTTCTAGTGATTTCAGAAGACTACAAAAAATATTTGGAACGATTTTGAGAGGATTAAAGAGATTTTGGAATTATGAGATAATTGGGGGTTCACTTCCATGTTAAAAAAACTTTTTCGGATAATTAACCCTCAGTTACCCCACAGGGGTAAAAAATACCCGGCTCGTATTCTCAGGCTTGTATCTCAGTTGCAAATCGGTCAATTAAAGTCAATTTTTTTCACTGGATAGATTTTTTTGTTCTCTAAAAGGCTATGCTAAACAAAAAAATTTTTTAAATAATTATTGTGAAAATTATATAAGAATAGAAAAAAGAACTTTGATTAAAATCGAAAGATTTAAAATATATATATATTTTTTTCTAAATTATTTTATTTCGAGTTAAATGAAGATGAAAGGATTTATGTATAGGGGAAGCCGGGGCAAAGGGGTATGCCTAACGTTATTATCAATTTTTCACTAAAAAAAAATTTCTTTTCGCACAATCGAGTTAGTGGCTTATTACTTTAATCTATAACACAGCTTTTATGGGTATTTAACTTTGAAACTTTTTAATGCATACAGACGATTATTGCTATTGTAAACAAAAGTGCAATCATACCGCTTTGCCCCAGAGGCGGGGCAAAGCGGTATGGATAGTAAAATACATTTAAAAATATGTTTTTCAACTCAGAAATTTATTTACATATTTATAAGTACTACAAAAAAGTATAAAGAACATTTTAAACGTCGCTTTCGTCTCCCAGCACATCCTCAAAGTAACTAAGATTTTTGTTCTTGCTCGCGCATAGAATGGGTTTTTTCGGAACGGTGCTCACTGAATCAATGATGGTTTTTTCAGCTGTCTGATTTTTTTCGGCTTGTCCTGAATTTTTTTACTGCTCAATCTGTGTTTTCTTAAATTTTCGGTGTCCAGACTGACCGACTACATGGATAAGCATGGAAATTTGCCATACCCTCCCCCCCCTAAACTGTCCACGTGGTTTATGGATGGCCCCATAGGAGCTTGGAAAAGTGTAATAGAAGATAGCGACGAACAATAGACGAACTTAGACAATTGATGTCGCTTCATATAACTGCCGTTTGCAACGTTTATAAACGAAAATCGAAATTTTTTTAAAATTCATTATAAATAATCTGTTGTCAGATTTCTCTTCAAGTATTACTAGCAAATGATAATATGTGGTACCAAAAAAAGTTTCATCGCCATATCGTCATCGGAGGACGTACTGCTTACTTTCCCCCCAAACTCGTTATAAGACAAAAATTTTAAAACTTTGGAATTATTTTTCGAGATTTTTTTTTATTACGAGTTTGGGGTGAAATTAGGCTGTCCTCCAGTGACGACATGGGGATGAAATTTTTTTTGGTATCACATTTGGTATCACATTCATTTGCTAGGAATATTTGGAAAAAAATTTTACATCAGAGTATTTAGAGGGAGTTTGAAAATCTTTTTTTTTGTACAGTCCGGGAGTTGTAAAAACACATTTGTCGAGATCGGACATCCCTAATTTAGAGAGTGAATTTCAATAATAGTGAGTCTCAGCTCTACAATCAGATAATAATTAATATTGGAGTTTAACTACTAAAAAGCTTTCACAAATATTTAAAGGAGACTTGCTCCAACTCAACATAAAATTGCTCAAAAGAGTCTCGAAGAAACTTACCCACATGTGTCAAAACGACAGTCGAGAACCGAACGATGAACGAACGCGTACGGGTTCCGTATTCTACGGCGCATGCGTCGCGCTCGGCATCTGATTGGTTGCTATTTGCGCGCAGTTTAAAATTGTTTAGCATTTTAAACTGAGTGCAAATAGCAACCAATCAGATGCTGAGCTAGCACGCCGATTGGCTATTGTCAATCTGTCGCTCAACGACTAAGATGTACTATGCCGATTGGTTATCGTTCATAGATTGTCTGGCACTTAGTACACTTGATTCTCCACTAGGTGGCCACAGAATACTGGTGGACACCGCGCCAAGATTTGAATGTTGATAAGTCCTCAGGCTTCCTTCGTAATTATTGAATTGGAATGGTACGAACGACCAGTAATGAATTCATCCTTTAATATTATTACATAAGGCCAGCCCGCCCTATTAGATCTTGTCAAACAGAAAAGTAAAAACGATTCTCTGAATTAATAATAAGTTCTAAATAATAGTGATGTCCCAGTTGGGTAGACTAGGACATCATTTCGGAATTAATTTACAGATTCCACATCAATTTGGTCAATACAGCAAACTGCCACCCAAATTGAAGTAATTGAAAAATGATTCCGTACTCGACTTTTGATTTAGGTTTGAATTTATAGAATTTAATAGTCTGTAGTTAATTTTATACGTGCGTGAAATATCACGTGACAGTATATAGACAGAGTCTGCACTTCCACAAGTTTACCCTGAAGATATTATATACTTGTAGGTTACCTACGTCCTTGTCCTAGGATTATACATGCAAGCTTAATTCCAGAAGCGCGTGCACGCACCAGTAGTGGAATACATAGTGATTAACACAAGTATAGAGATGCACACATCTGTAGAGATAAACATATGTGTCCATATTAACACGTGTGTCAAAACTTACATGTACAAGGGTTGTGCAGAGACACGTATCCGTGCAAATAACACGCTTGAGGATAATGGTTACAAGCAATGAATATCCGCCGACGTACGTGTGTCAGGTTATTATAGAGTTTCTCTATCTGAAGGGTAACTAACGGAATTAACAAGAGGAAAAAGAGCCTATCAGGGTTTTCTGCATCTGAAGACTTTTGATGTCTTGGCAGTGATCAAACTTGGACAGGGTCTCCATAAATATATTTCCGAAATGAATCATTTGGTATTTTTAAACGAATTAAGATATTTTAATGTTTAATGATAACTCAATGGTATTTTTTAAAAATCTATAACCTGTTGTCGCGGCCATGTTGACTCTGCTGGTGACGCCTTCCAAATTATATTTTTGAAGTGTCCACCTTTTCACTCATTGAAGTTAAATATTCCCAAAAATGTGTATTTCAATGAGATGTACAACTTTTATTTGAAACATTTTTTTAAAACTTGCATATTGACTGTGATAAAAGCAAATTCGTTATCAGCGCATCAAAATATATAAGTATACGGAGTTTAAATAAAATCAGAGGGTTCAGGTTTTCGGAAGTTTATCTTTTTTGCCACTGTGCGAAGCTTGGCCTGCAATGGCCCATTACAGGAGCGAAAATTGGTATTATTCCGGCGAACCATGTTGGAACTCAAAAAGCCAGATTCTGGTCCAGTAACGCCTCATCAAAAGTCCGACAGTCAAAATTACTACGTCAAACCATGTTAGAAGTAGAAAAACCTGAGTCTGGCCCAGCTTGGCACTTTATTGTGCCAAGTTCAGCTCTTAGATATCATTTCGGTAATGGCAGCATCTTTACCAACTACTATACTAGGCGAACGTTGAGCCGTTTGTGATTTCACATTTGGGATATTACTGGGCCAAGTTTCAGTGACGAAAAGTGATGGCAGCTAGAGTCTGGACCAGAATTGATCGCCAAGTGCATACTGAAGTTATCATTCCAATAACGGCACAATATTGGCAGCCGATCTTCAGCAATATTTTTACCTATGTTGGGTCATGTCTAACTTGTAATATTGCTGCGTACTACAGCTGCATCCTTGACTATCTAGACATGTCAAGAGTGTCGGTGTGTCAAGCCCGGTACGCAATAGACACTAGGTTCAATTAATTATTAGTGCGTAACACACGCTTGATTTGGGAGCATAGTGCGGCTTATGTTGCTTATGTAACTATACGACGATAGGCGCCAGCTGGGAACGTTCGGACCTAGTGCAACGGATCGACCGTCTCCGCTCCCTAACTAGGAAATCGTTTCGGGATAATCAATTTTCAAGATTTCCTTGTTCGGATATCCTAACGGATATCCGTTAGGAAGTATTTAGCCTTAGGGAATGGGGATGTAGCCATTTATGGGGGGTAATTCATGTTCTGGGGGTTCCAACTATACGGAAAGAATGAGATTAGAGTCGAAGCTTTTGCTTATATTAGATCGTGATTTGTAGGACTATTGAATCTTAATTAGATGTACGGAAGATGAAGAAGTGGAAGACGGTATTTAAAAAATCGTTCTAGTTTTCTATTTTAGCTATTTTTCTATTATAGCTACATAGTTTTCTATTTAGACTGATACTAATTTCAAGGAACATAGGTATGTCTTTAACTATAGGAAAGTCAGCAGGGAAAATTCGAGTAGTTGCCACGGAACACATAAATTGATATATTAATAATAATAAAGTTGGATAAATTCATTCATTCATTTTGTTCATATAATTGAAGCTCCTATAGGTTTAGCTCATTTGTTGTGTATCTTTGTCTTGAAATTTTATTTTTCTTGCAGTTTTCTCAGATTTTAGAGAATTCCCAAGGATTTTGAAAGGATTATAAAAGAATTTCCAGGTATTCTATGAGTTTTTAAGGGTTTCTAAAGATTTCAACAGACTTTATGACTTTGTTTCTTTATATAGGTATAGAGGAAGCTTTGTGACAACAAAATTCAGTTTCCAAAAAAAGTTTTTTTTTGGTTGCCCACAACCATGTCCAACCACGATTTTCATTTATAGAACCACATGTGGTTGTGGAAAGTATTATGAAATAGTTGTGGTAACTATTTATTGATAGTTGCCACATAATAGTTGTAATTTTGGTGGTGGTAATCGCAAATTGTAGTTGTATCATATTTTACTATATTTCCGTGGTTGTTACAACCATAAGTGTCTTTGTGTCCTCCTACTAATGTTGGAGTATTCCGATCATATTAATGCTAATCCTGAAGATAGATTATGAAGCCTGGAGCGAGTGTCATTTGCTGAAGTTGAGCAGTAAATGGTACCCTGGCTTAATTAAATCAGTCCAAGTGATTTAAGTTTTCGTTTTCGAATTGGAAGTGTCTTAACTCTGAAGAAAATTGAGAATTCGGTGACAATTAACTTTGAATAATTTTGACTAATTTCAATTAATTTTGACTAATCCCGACTACGTTGCTAAACGATGAAACTGAAGTTTTCAACGTTTACGTCAATGAAAAATAATTTTTTTTTAAAAAAGGACGAGACCTAAAATCTGATTGCACTAAATGGTTCCATTCGATGTGAAAAGATACACAAAATAGTTTCAACCCTCTACCACCTACATATACCACACTACACGGAAAAAAAGGCAAGATTGGGCCAACCATATTTAGCAATATATATGGTTGGCCCAACCATACCTTTTTTTCCGTTTAGGATCACCTGCAAATCATCCCCTAATTGTAGAAAAAAAATCATAACTATTCCCCTAACTTTGAGACATAAAATTTTATTCATTCAAATTATTCCATTCAATGTCTAAAGAAGCCTAAAATAAACCTAATAAGAAACCTAATAATAAACCTAACTTTTTAGGTTGTTAATCAAAATCACCCCTTAGTACAAAAAAAAAATCATTAAAAATCTCCTAACTTCAAAATCTAAAATTTTAACCGTTCAATTGAGCCCATTTAATATGTAAAGAAGCCCAAAACAGCTTCATCCACATAATCATATAGGTTTACATTTAAAATCATACCCTAAGCACAAAAAAAAATAATTAAAAATCCCCAAACTTCCAGACCTAAAATTTTATGGATTTAAATGACTCCATATAATGTTCAAAGAGGCCAAACACCGTTTCATCCACCTAACCCTCTAATCTCAAAATCCCCTAAGGTTAGGGGTTTATTTTGAAAGTCATTCTAGAGGGTAAGGTGGATGAAACTGTTTTTGGCCTCTTCGAACATTATATGAACCCATTTGAAATGATTAAATATAAGGTCTTGAAGTTTGGAGATTTTTAATGATTTTTTTTGTGCTTAGTTGATTTAGAGGGTGAACCTAGAGAGTTATAGGTGGATGAAACTGTTTTGGGCTTCTTTGGATATTAAATGGAACCATTTGAAAGAATAAAATTTTAGAATTAAAGAAGAAGAATTAAATTTTTAGGTCTCGAAGTTAGGGGAATTACAATGAATTCTTTTTTACTTAGGGGATGATTTTGGGGGTGAACCTTGTGTGGTAGAGGGTTGAAACTGTTTTATGTTTCTTTTGACATCGAATGAAACTATTTAGCGTATAATCACATTTTAGGTCTCGTCCTTTTTACAAAAAAAAGAAAAATAATTTTTCGTTGACCATGGTGGCCACATGTCAGGGAAGTCAGGGAAAAAAAATTTGTCAGGAAAGTCAGGGAAATGTCGTAAATGCGAGTAGTTGTCAGGGAAAATAGAAATTGACATTTATGCTATGTTATTTTTGTTATATTGCATATACATATAAATTTTATAGTTTATTTAACAGATTTTAGAAAGAATTTCCAGGCATTCTTTGAAATTCTTTGGGGTTTCTAATGATTTCAAGAGATTTAAAGGTCTAATAATAAAGGATAACCGATTTTTAGGTATAATCCTTTCTTAAAAAAGACATGAACTGTCGAGTGTCCGCATTTTATTCGTGATCTGATTGGTTAGAGATGGTCACGTGGGATCGTCACAAGTGCGTTGACGTTTGAAGTCATTATATAGGCGCGCGAAGCGCGTTGTGATGTTCTAGTATCTAGTATTTAAAAGATTTAGTGGAATTTTAAAGGATTTTAAAAAGCTTGTAAGAATTTTAAGAAATTTTGATTTTTTATAGTAATTTTAAGAGTTTTTAATGTTCCTCATGGAATTTTAAAAGATTTCATGAGATTTTTATAATTTTTAAAAGATTTTGTGAAATTTTACAAAATTTTAATATAATTTTACGAATTTAAACTTATAAGGATTTAAAAGTTTTTCAAGGAATTATAAAGGATTTTAATAAACTTGGAAGAGTTTTCAGTTTAAGGAATTTTAAGAATTGTAAGGAATTTTAAGAAGCTTGTAAAAATTTAAAGAAATTTTAACATTTCTAAATTGATTTTAAGGAATTTAAATATTCCTCATGGAATTAAAAAAAATTTTTTTTATTATTTTTGATTTTTAAATGGAGTGAAACATTTCAGATTTTAAATAAGATATCAAAACCCTTTTGGAGATTTTAAAAGACTCCAACGGATTTCAATTGTCCTCGAGTTGTTTTCCATACTTTAATTGATTCATAAAGTCGATACAGTGGATCTTTGACTAGCTTAATGAGAGTCACTGAGACCGAGAGGGCTAGGTTAAAAGCAGCAATGAATAGAATTGATATAAATGGGACGGCGACCTGGCTCCGAACTTCAAGCTGATTGTTTTTTTTACCGTCGAATTGGCTGACAAGTGGCTGTGCTTGGTCAGTCGGTAAACCAGTTGACTTCCGTGTTTTTCGGGCAACTCCCAGCACATCCAGCAACAAATCGCCCGTTTAACATGAAACTGAAGTTTTCAACGCTTACATCAACCAGGGTGGCCACAAGTTTCAATTTTTTCATTTCCCTGACTTTTTCCTGACTTTCAGAAAAATTTCCCTGACAGAGAAGTATTAAAATGATTTAAAAATGTAATTTCTTACAATATTTTGAAATCTCTTGAAATCCCGTGAAATTCTTCATTATTTTTAAAAACACATAAAGAATATAAAAATAATTTCGAAATCGTGTAAAATGGTATACAATCCTTCGCAACCTTCAAAATTTCTTGAAACATTTTGAAATCTTTTGAAATCCCGAGAAATCCTTTTACATTTCCAAAAATCTCATTTAAATTTTGAAATTCAATGAAATTGTTGAAATCGGATGAAATCCCACGAAATGCTTGCAAATACTTTCAAATCTTTTCGAAAATTCTTTTAAAAGACTTTTTAAAAAAGTCTTTTCTCGGATATTTCCAGCATTTGTCTTCCTACTTCCATCCTTCTCTGATTACTATGACGTTGATGATGATGAGGTTGATAGCAAGAGACACGGAAGGATGAACCAGGCAGATTACTACTCTGCCTTTTCCCTTTATTTATTTTTTTTCTTGTCCTCTCGCAAAAACTGGCTCTGGTATCTTTAAAAAGAGAAAGACACGTTTTCAGTGAAAGTCTAAACGGGTTCTGTATGAACAATAAATTCCTCGCCGATTAACAATCGATACTTCAATTTTTAAACAAAGAATCCAGGATTCTAATCTCAAAATTCGAATTCCTCATTTTACTCATCAAATATTAGAAGTAGACATTTTTTCTTTCTCTAGATCAACTCTTTTTCGAACTCGAAATATGCCTACAGAACGAAAAAATAATTAGTCACGATATTTTTCATTTGAAACGTAACGATTTTTAAAAATAAGATTTCGAACTCATTTGAAGCAAAAAATATTGTAACTGAATATTTTTTCGCTCTATAGGCATGTTTCTAGTTCAGAAAAGAATTGATCTACAGAAAGAGAAAATATCGAATTCAAATATTTGTCGAGTAAACTGAAAAAATCAAATTTTGAGAATAGGACTTGGAGCCCGTCCTTAAAGTGACACGAAAATATTTCGGAAATTTTCTTTCGGAGTCGTATATCTTTCTTTGCTTCCTCGAGACTTCATATTCTAGGTGAAGATCCGTTTATTGCTAGTCGTTCGGTAAATAGGCCGAGGCTATTAATAATGTTGTTATTATAGACACTCGGACGGCGACTACGACTCGTACATTATTTATTATCGCACTCCATCGGATTCGAGAGCGATTTCTCGTGGCAGATGCAGAATCGAAATTTTGGTAATCGCTTGCGTATTACGTATCTGAATAATGGTATCTCGACACAGGAAACTGTCCCGCATTTCCCTACAGAGCTTCATACACATTGAACGCTAATGATACCTAAGTGGGCGTCGCCATAACGTTCACAAATAGTGTAATAGTTCGATATTCCGATAGCCCATTATTGCCTATACGGAATTTCTCTCCGCCTCCAAAAAGAGAGGATTATGTAAATCCCAGCATATTCTATTTAGTGCTAATATATTATTAAGATATAGAATTTTCAAATCAGAAACTATACTTTTATTAAAAGAAAAAATCAGAAATTAATAAAAAAATGTATTGATAAGAAAAAAAAATCTGTAGCCTGAACTGGTATCGACTCCCAAACCTCGATTTTACATGTGAATTGGATGGACACATGTCAGGGAAGTCAAGGAAATGTCAAGGAAAAAAAAAATTGTCAGGGAAGTCAGGGAAATGTCAGGGAAAATAGAAATTGACATTTATGCTAACTATGTTATTTTTGTCGTATTATTGCTTATATAGATTTTATAGTTTATTTAACAGATTTTAGAAACTTTCCAAGGATTTCGAAGGATTATAAATAATTTCCAAGCATTCTTTGAGATTCTTTGGATATCTAGTGATATCAAGAGATTTTCAATAACACAGGCACACACAAAAAAGAAAGTGGTCTGTATCGAGATCGGGACCTATATATTCTTATGTATTTTGACGCTCTGATTCGGAATCCAGGGTCCGATTGGCTCCAGCACGTCAAATTTAAGAGCATTTGAAGTTCAAATCGGCAAAAAAATCGATTGAATGAAGGTGACTAGCATTTCTATGGTTTTGAGGGTCGCTGAATCCGAATCTGGAATCTGTTTGATTCCGTCATGTCTGCATCAAAGTCAATTCAAGGTCAAATTTGTATAGTGTGAAAAAAGTGAAGTTTTGACTGCAGATTCTGAAAAACGGAAAATTTGACGTGCTGGAGCCAATCGGACCCCGAATTCGGAATCAGCGCATCAAAATACATAAGAATATATTGGTCCCGTTCTTGATACATACCACTGTTTTTTTTTGTGTGCTTGTCTTGACCTTGAAATGTCCTTAAGGATCATCTTTAGAAAAATAGTGGATATCATATACCTGAACGTAAAATT
>CAJFCP010025977.1:158127-173085 GCA_904066005.1 Synergus itoensis | reverse complement strand
TTTTTTTTTTTTTGGTAAACAAATCGTTCAAGTACACCAAATGACATTCTAGTTCAATAATTTGATGATTTTTTTTATTTTCGTTGAGCGGTTCACTTTCAATCACGTTCACCGCAAGCCTCTTCAAAAAAAAAAAGGTTTTTCGGAGGAGGGGCCATAACTCATACAATTGTTAATATTTTTTTATTGTTAAACTTCTAATTTTGTTATCCGAGACTATAGTTCCAACAAACTGTATTTGGTTTTTTTCCAATAAAATCTTCATAACTTCCTTAAAAAAATTCACGAACATATCTCAATTTTTCCCATCAACTTTGTATATAACCCCTTAAGATCCCTTAAAATCCCTTAAAATTCACTCAAATTTCACTCGCTCGACATTCTTTAAAAATCACTAAAAATGCTTTGAAATCTTATGAAATATTTTGAAAATATTAAAACTTCTTAGTATTCTTAAAAAATTCCTTGAAATTACTTTTAATCACTTAAGGTATTATGAAATCCTTCAAATCTCTTTAAATCCCTTATTGAAAAACTGTGGAAGTCTTACGAAAATCCTGAAAAACTCTTTTGAAACCTATTTCTCACCTATTTTTATTTAAAAAGTTTGAAGATACATATTTATAATCCCGAATGTGAAAAAGTACCGAAAATATAATTACCGAAAATGTTTATTAACGAAATTTAAATCTTCCGAATTTGAAAGTTATAAAAATTAATTAATATATTAACTAACTTTGGAGAATTGCAAATGTTGGGAATTTTCACTTTTATGTAATTTGAATTTTCGGGTATTTTTTCACATGCCTAATTTTTTGTTGAGGTCAGAAATCATTTTTTGGTAAAGAAAAAAATTCATTCGGATCTGGCTCGATTTTATATTCACCCGTACAAGTTTTCAGATAACCAGGATTCGATCCCAGAACAAAGAGGATTTTTTTCTTTTTAAAAAATTGTTTATAAGAGAAAATACCTAAAAAATGTATTTTTCAATTTTAATTTACCAGTTTATACATCTTGTAATAATTTCTTTCTTATTTTTCTGTTACAGGTGAGTCAGCTTAGAAAAATTTTATTTCTCAATAGCATTTCGCTTAGAGTAAGTAACAAATATTTTTATTTATTTTATTTTGTTTTATTTAAGAAAATGATTATTTCTTTGAGGAATTTTTAAATTCTACTACAAAGTGTAATAAATTTTTTTTTTTTTTGGTAAATAGAAGAGCTTGGAACTGCCTTGGAAAAATGTTGATTTTAAATGGTAGTTATTTCTTTATTGGGGGTGCAAATATTATTCTAGGAAACAATTTGCTGTGAATTTTTGGTATTTTCTTTGGAATTCGGGACTAGCGGGAGGGTTGCCGAGAAAAGAATATAGGAAAACTGTGTCTAATCTTGAATTTAGTTTGTCGGAAGAAAACGCATACTAGGCTAGCCATATGGTGTTCCCAAGGGCTCGTAAACGATGGTAGACTATAACCTACACTAATCCCAGGGCTCGTCTGCTCTACCACTCTGCTAATCACTACACATTGAACAGCTTCCCTCAAATAGTAAAGTGGATACTTCCCAAAGTTTTTCTTTTAAAGAAAATCGTCTTCCAGGATAAAAACTTTTAATTTATAAATAGAGTTAAAATTTAGGAATAGAAATTTTTAAATAAAAATTTATAAGTTTGAATTTATAAGCTTTCGAAAATATTTAAGGAAAATTTAGAAGATGAAAAAATATTTGATTCAAAGACATTTATTTTTATTTAAAAAAGAGTTTTCATTGATTCGAAGCATATTTTTTTTTGTTCAAAAAGTATTTCTATGATTAAAATGAGAATGTAAACATACTTTTCGATTCAAAGGAATTTTCCTTGACACAAAGCAATTTTTTTTACTCAAAAAAATTTCTTTGACTCAAAACATATTTCTTGACTCAAAGGAATTTTTTCTTTCTCAAAACAATTTTAAAAAAGTTTACTCAAAAAGTATTTCTATGATTCAAAGAATATCCCGTGTAGAAATTTCCAAACCTGGCCCAGATCGGTGATGAAACGCCCGACCCGATCGGGCCAGGTCTGGACCTGGTGTGAAAATCCCCGGTGTGAAATCCCCCAATCGGGGCCACAGCAAAATTTCTACTCGCGGGATTTGTCGACTCAAGGGAATTTTCTTTGACTCAAAGCAAATTTTTTTACTCAAAAAATATTTTTTTGAATAAAAAAAAAAAATTCCTGTGAACTCCAAATTTATATGGAAGTTTTTTTTGATGTTACGAAATGACTCTTTGAGTCAAAGAAATTTTTTGAGTCAAGGAAAATTCCTTTGAACTCCGAAATTTATGCAAAAGTTGTCTTTGATGTAAATAAATAATTTTTTAAATTACAGCAATTTTTCTTGGCTCAAAGAGTTTCTTCAAGTCAAATTAACTTTTTAGACTCAAATAATATTTCTTTGATTTAAAGCAAATTCTTTTTACAGAAGAAAAACTTCGTAATTGAAGGGCAAGTTTTCTTTGACTTACAGAAATATTTCACTGAATCAAAAAAATTTTTCTTTACTCAAAATTTCCTTGACTCGTTAAAAAAAATTATAATAAACTTTTATAATAAAATCTCTTAACTGACTTAAAAAATGGTTGAAGAAAATAAACTGTTTAAAGATTAATCACGCATACTAAACACGAATAAGTTTGTTTACTCCGTCGGCATTTACATTTTGTAATAACGGCCACGTCAACGTGGCACGGATTACGGTTATTCTGCCATTATCGTTGACATTACGTGAATTTTATCGTTGCATATTGCACGCCGCGTAAAGCTTGCTGGCTGTACTAGATAAACCTTTAATTTATGCCGTTGTCAGTCTAATTGAATTTCTTATCCGACCGAATCTTGTCCGCATCTGATCAGTGGATTATTTTTCAATAAAATTGAAAAGACGAAAAAATTAGGGGAGTGCCTTTTATTATTCTTTGTCCATTCAACGACGATAAAACGTCACTCTATTTTATCCCATACTTACAGTGTCAGGACGTATTTTATTAAGTGGGAGCGATTACGAGTTTATATACGAATTTATCCGAGCAAAAAGACTCCTATCTTTTCAAGAATCGATCTCGGAATCGTTCGAACAAGTTATGGCCCTAAAAAATTAATAAAATCGTTTATTTTATTATGTGTTACATTTTAGTTACAAATTCTTCATTAAAACAATGGCAAATTTTGTTTTCTTTTTTTATTATAATTAGAGTAGACATGATTAAAATTCAATTAAACAATGAAATAAATTTTTTTTAAATTAAAAATCAAAGTTGAAACAAGTATAATATTACAAATCTTATATAACTCAGGTGAGAACAATCGACTCAAAGAATATTTATTTGATTCGAAGAAAATTTTATTTAAAAAAGCATTTCTTTAAGCCAAATTTTTTCTTTTCTGAAAAAAGTACTCTTTGAGTTTTCTTGTCTGAAGGAATATTTCGTTAATTCAAGGAAAATTCCTTTGAACGCTGAAATTTGTACGAAAATTTTCTTTTCATGTAAGGAAATAATTCCTTGAATCAAAATAATTGTTCTTGACTCAAAAGAATTTTCTTTTACTTAAAGAAATATTTTATTGACTCAAATCTTTGAACTTCGAAATTAATAGGAATGTTTTTCTTGATTTAAGAAAATATTTCTTTAACTCATGGGAAATTCCATAGACTTCTAAAATTTCCCGTGTGTAAATAGCCCCAGTTGGCCTTAATACAACATGATTCCTGGTCGAGGGCTGGTCGGGCCACTTTTTTTTCCAGAGAGTCCAGTCGGGATATGATCGGGGGCTAGTCGGGCCACTTTTTTCGGGAGAGCCCAGCCGGGAAATTATCGGGGGCAAAAGTCAGGTACATATATTTTTATTCAGTTTCATAACTGATAGTAATTATAAAGAAATTTTAATATTATTTCGCATTTACGAAATATTGTCGTAAATTCCTTTCTTCGACAATAAAATATCGCATTGCAATTTGATCTGAAATTTTTAAATGCAATTCTTCGTACACAATATGTCTAAATCTTGAATTTTGAAATATTGAAATGCTAAAAATACAATTAAAATTTTTATAAATAAAGAATTGTATTTTAAAAAATAAAAATATCACTTAGATTATTAATTAAAATATCTATATAATAAATTTAGTAATTTTATAATTTGCCGCATATTGTGAAAAATATTATTTCTGATTTTACATTTTTTAATGCAATTTTAATTAATGATCGAACTAATATTTTTAAGTGTTAAAATACAATTATTTATTAATAATAATTAAAATAAAATTTTTAGCATTTCAAATATTCCCACGAAATGTGACCAGTAAAGTGCACTAGATCACGTGACATTAAAATTCTTTCAGTCCACAAGTCTGTCAGATCAGCTGTCAATGCTTCGATCAGAGTTTCGACCGGCGTCTTCAGCTCTCGGTGAATTATTCGTTAATGTTTAAATGTGCATTTTGTTAATGTTTAATTTTGAATAAAGAATTTTTTTCAAACGTCAGTGATATAAACGTCAGTATAAAATATACTGAGTATAAAGGGAAGAAGAGGTTTTAAGATGTTAAGGTTATGTTAACTTATTTATTCGTGATTGTTCTTTATAAGGTTTATTCAATTAATTTGATATATCTACTTTGTGAATTTAAGATTTTACTACTTACCTAAAATGATAAAAATTTATTGTAATTCGTTATACATAACTAATCTAAATCTTTTACTTCACAATTTTCGCCGTAGGAACGATGGTGATGAGAAAGATGTACTCGTAGATTTCGTTTTAAGATTACTTTTACTTCACCTCTTACTTCATATCTTTTGCTTAAATTGTAAGGTTTAATAAAAAAAGTGATTTCAGATTTATAAAATTTTCATTTTTATAAGCTAGAATACCGTTTACTCTTAATAGGGCCATGGTCGGATAGCCCGACCATACACCGGCTGGGCTCCCTGGTCGGGAGCTGGATAAGCGAGCGTGACGTTTCTGGTCGGATCCCAGCCAGAAAGCCCGACCACAGCCCAACTTAAAGCTGGGCTCCCCGACCGTGGACTGGCTAGACCCCGACCACAATTTCCACACAGGTTATACGAAAGTTTTCTTTTGATGTAAAGAAATAATTCTTTAAATCAAAATAACTTTTCTTGACTCGAAAGCTTTTTTTTTTACTTAATGAAATATTTATTTGACTCAATGAAAATTTCTTGAACTTCGAAATTTATAGGAAAATTACAAATCCCTTATTAAAACTACAGAAAATTTATTATTATTATTATTATTATTATTATTCTGTCATTATTTTTTAATTAAAAATTGTAATTGAAAAACTTATAATTCATCTAAACAATGAAACTAATTTTTATTTCATTAAAAATCAAAGTCAAAACAATTGAAATAAAATTTTCTTACCTATAATTTTCTTATCTATAAATCAGATAATAAATGTTAGATTTTTCTTATTTTGCTAAAAATTGGAGATGAAACAATTAAAATTATAAATCCAGCACATGTACATAGAGAGTAATCGATGCTGCCCATCTGGTTGTGATACGCCCTTAACCCCGGGAGTCTATGTTCTACGATTGCAGTAGTGTTAGAGAAGAAAGAGAGAGGGGGGAGGTCAGGTTACAAGTTGGGTGAGGTTAGTTCCGATTTCCTCGAGATTTCGTGCTTCACCGTACCAACCTCGAGATCGTAGATCAGACTTCCATGAGTCTTTCCATTACGCGTATCAACACTGCGATTTAATCCGAATGCGTTAATTTACGAGGTGAATCTAAATTTTCAGTGAAATTCGGAATGTTTATCCAATTAAATTAGATTCCGTTGATTAAAGTTGAGATTAGTTCTTAGTTCCCTTCGAATACGAACGAGTTTTCGTAATAAAAATTAATTTTCGAGCCACCCATCTGGGTTTTAAACGCACCGAGTGGAGCTTAACTTAGTAAATTGGTCGGTGCCATTATAAGGAATCTCCATACCAAAAATAACTTAGTTCTGTTTACTCCTTTTCGTTTTATTCGGATTTAAACTTCTCAGGTGGGATTTTTCTAGCCTCAAATAATTAAACTATTTATATTTCAAATAAATATGTTCGTGCTGTCCTAAAAAATTTTTATAAAATAAATAATTAAGTGGGATCATTCTGACCTCAAATAATCAAAAGAGTCGAAAATGCATAAGTGAATTCTTGCCATTCTTAAGAATCTCTGTAACAAAAATAATTGAATAATTCTTACTCATTCTCATTAGAAAAATAATAATTTTTGATATTTTTGTAAGCTAATTTTTTTTATATTTCAATTTTATGAATCGCGAATAAAAAATAGATTGTAGACTTTTACTTCTTACTTATAGAAACCTATACTATACTATCCAGTTAATATCAAATAAGTCTCTAGTTCAGATTTATTGACTTTTTCTTTTAATAGACATCTCTCTAGCAAATTTTCACTGCATATTTCATGACTGCTAATTTATTTATTTTAATTAGATTAATATTTTCTTTTTTAAATTAGGGCCTATTTTTTTGTTTAAAATTTTTTCTACACCTGGATTCCTGGAATTTCTTTTAAAATTTGAACAGGTGCATTTCGACGACAAATAATTTTCTGATGACGTCTTTTATTGTCATCGGAATTACCCATTTATCATCCGATTTTTCAAAGAAATCTGATAAACTACTCCCGAAAGAGATATTTTCGTTTAAATATTAAAAAATTACAGATCGATTTATATACTTAGGAAAGTCCAAAGTTCGATTATTTGAACGATCGAAAATTAACAAATGCGTCGAAACTTTCTTTGCACAAGTGTTTTTAAATGTTGATCGCACGTGGAGGCGGTTTTCTAATTTATTTAAATTAAACTTTCGTCAATTCTCTCTTGAAATTTTTTTCGTAGTGTTTATTAATTTATTTCCTCTTTTTAGAGTCAAACTTAAGAGGCGGATGTGGGCTGAAAAATGTGAATAAGCAAACCTTCGTAATTTGAGTCGTTTCTTGGTTCAATTCATTTATTGCAGTTTCGTGCATAAAACAATGAGATTAGCAGGCCAAAGACCAGTCACAGGGTTTTAAATCGACCGCTAATCCTGCCGGAAGGACCTGCCCTATTGTCTTGGTGCTAGCTGGTATTTTTGTTGGTGTGCCTTCGCTACCTGTTACGATTTAGCTTTCGAGGTTCTCGGCCCAAAGGCGCCTCAGCAGGTACAAAGAAACAGATGGGAGGGAAAAGTTACCGACTTGAAGGCCCCAATTTATTCTACAGGTCGACGATCCTCTTTCAGAAATTCTCTCCGAACATATTAAAATACCCTTCTTATTTAATTTTCAAAAAACTCAACCTTCCTCAGCCAAAACCACTTCAGATATTATTCTACCTATAAAAACTCAGGATTTAATTAATTTCCGTAACCTAAATTTATTTCTACATTCTTGCTATCTTACAGAATCCACATACCAAAAATAATTGAATTAATTCCATTCCCTCGATTTTAATTCGGATTTTAACTTCTCAGGTGGAGTTTTTATAACTTCAAATATTTAAAAATTGACCAATCCTTATTCTTTCTCATTGTATTCGTATTTAAAATTTCGAAGTGGGGTATTTTTATCCTAAAACAATCTAATGCAATTTTTCTCTTATAGATTAGACACAGTACTTAACACTTTTAAAAACCCGAAACTTAGCTTTCGAGGTTCTTGGTCCAAAGGCGTCCCAACAGGCACAAAGAAACAGATGGGAGGGAAAAGTTACGGACTTGGACTTGAAGGCCCCAATATATTCCACAGGTCGACGATCCTCTTTCAGAAATTCTCTCTCAACATATCGTAAAATGCTCTTCTTATTATTTTCAAAAATACCAAAACCAAAGGCCAAAATCACTTCAAATATTATCCTACCTATGAAAACTCAGGATTTAATTAATTTCCATAACCTAAATTTATTTCTACATTCTTGCCATCTTACAGAATCCACATACCGAAAATAGTTGAATTATTTCCATTCCCTCGATTTTAATTCGGATTTAAACTTCTCAGATGGGGTTTTTATAACCTCAAATATTAAAAAATCTTAAATTACGCATAGATATATTCTTGCCACTCTAAGGATTCTCTACGCGGAAAAAAAATTGACCAATCCTTATTCCTTCTCATTTTATTCGTATTTAAAACTTCGAAGAGGGGTATTTTTATTTTAAAACAATCTAATGCAATTTTTCTCTCATAGACACAGTAATTAAGACTTTTAAAAGCCCGAAATTTTGCTTTCGAGATTCTCGATCCAAAGGCGTCGTAGCAGGCACAAAGAAACAGATGGGAGGGAAAAGTTACCGACTTGAAGGCCCCAATATATTCTACAGGTCGACGATCCTCTTTTAGAAATTCTCTCTGAACATATCGTAAAACGTCCTTATTATTATTTTCAAAAAACTCATCCAAAACCACTTCAAATATTGTCATACCTCTATCAGAGATATCAAATCTCAGAATTTAATTAATTTCAGTAACCTAAATCTACGTTTAGGTGGTTCACAGTTTTTTGATACGAGCAGTTGATTTCCGGTTTCAAAAAACTTTTGCGAAATATTAATCTATTATTTTTATTTGAAACTTTCAACTTTTGTTAAATCCCTTAAAAATTGAAATCTTTTGAATTATTTTCAAATAATTTAAAGAGAAACTTTAAAATCTCATCAAATACCTAGTAATTCTTTAAAAAAAATTCTTGATAAAACTTGAACTCTTCTAAATTTTTTTTTCAATTCCTTCAATTTCTTTAAAATTATTAAAAATTTGTTTGAAATATCTTAAAATTTGCTAAAATCCTTTAAAATTTCTAAAATCCTTCAAAGTCTATTTTAAAAAATTCTTAAAATTTTTTTTTTTTTTTTAATCTCTTGAAATTTCTTGAAATCCCTTCAAATTTATTTAAATCTCTTTAAATAACTCGCTTGACATTCTTTAAAATCATTAAAGAGTTCCTTGAAATCTTATGAAATTTTTGCAAACCCTAAATCCTTTTTGAATTCTTCAAAAATTCCTTGAAATTACTTAAAATTACTTAATCACCTTTTCTATCCTAAGAGGGACCTTATATTTTTAAGCGGAAAAAATGCGGGAATTGTCCGGGAACTTCGTAGACATCCTGATAACCTAAATCTATGTCTATACATTCGTGCCATCTTAGAGAACCTAGATATCAAAAATAGTTGCGTTATTTCTATTCTCTCGATTTTAATTTAGATTTAAACATCTCAAGTGGGGTTTTTCTTACCTCAAATATTAAAAAATCTCAAATTACGAATAGATATATTATTGCCACTCTAAGGATTCTCTATACTGAAAAAAATTAATCAATCCGTATTCCTTTTCATTGTATCCGTATTTAAAATTTCGAGGTGGGCTACTTTTACCCTAAAACAGTCTAATGCTATTTTTCTCTTATAGACACAATACTTAAGAATTTTAAAAGCCCGAAACTCATCAAAATTTTTTTTCTGATAAATAGAATGGTAAAACAAAAGTCAATTAGATCCCAAGGGAGACGAAGTTGGTTAACAATAACATGCTTAATTCGGCATTTGTTACGGAAACTTGCGGTTCGAATATATCGTTCTTGGTACGATCTTCCGAGTTCCGCTGGTAGGCAGTCAAGCACGTATGAGTTCGAGCCCTGTACGTGGTGATACGTGTGTGTGTTGGGCCGAGCAGCTGTCCGCCAGGTGCGTGGCCCACCGACCAATCGGCACGCTCCCCGCGACCAAGGGGTGCTCGACCTTCGTTTCAGGCCCCGATATATCCCACTCTTCCTCCCCTTCTCCTCTCCTCGATCCTTTACCCCTCCCCCGCCATGGTAGACTTACCTGCGCGCCTCGGTCAAGACCCGGGGAGAACCTGTCAGCCCTTTTGTGTGCACCGCTTACCCTCGTAGAGAAAAATCGATCCACCCTCGTCGAGAGGAACGAGAGAAAATTTCAGGATAGTGCATAGTCAACAATTCCATCAAGGCAGATGCAAATGGTTTGCTGGGAGGGGGAACCTCAATAGGCTCGCCTCGAAACTTGTTTTCGAACTCAAATCTAGAAAAATGAAGATAGGATGGTCATTTTTGGATGGTGGAATCTCGTGAATGGCAAGCAGGGAGTGTTATCATTAATCAGTGGTTGTAAAGAAGTTTATGGTCTTTTTTGTTATTTTCGTAGTTTTTTTCTTTTGTGAATTTAAGGTGGTTCAAGAGATTAATAAAATGAGATAGAAAGCTCTGAATGAATGATCGAAGTTTTGGGGTTTGTAGCGTTATATAATCTTTTGATCGAGTGTTAGATCGACTTAATAATAAAAGCGAAATATTGAGAACCCTGAGAAAATTTTCTTCTTGCTTTTTTTGGGGGTGAGGATTGGAGAATTGGATTGGAGCATTTCTCTTACTCCTGAATTATAATTTTTTTTTGTCTCTTTAAGATAAGATAACGGATAATTTGGATAAAATGTGAAACATATGAGGTTAAAGATACGATAAGGGAGGTTCAAATAAAAGATTTGATTTGAAGAAAAAATAATACGAAGGATGAGAGATAAAGGATGATACAAAAGTTTTGGGATAAGAATGCGCAATTTTATATTCAATTATTTTTTTTTAATTTTTCAAGCCTCTTTTCCATCTCAGAGTCTGGGTCAGAGTTGGTCGCCAAATGCATATTGAAGTTATCATTCCGAAAACGACACGATATTGGCAGTCGATCTTCTTGGTCCCCTACGTGACATACGCCCTTCTAACCCCCCACATGACAAAAGTCCATCTTAACCCCCACATAACATTCACCCTTCTTCAGGGTTGCCACAGACCTTGAAATCCTTGAAATCCTTGAAAAGTCAGGGGAAAAAAATGGTCAGGGAAAAAAAATGGTCAGGGAAATCAGTGAAATGTCAGGGAATTTTGAAAATGGGTCAGGGAATTTTTTTAAAAATCGCTGACCAATCGTCGATCACGGATAGGGCCGTATCAATTCATACTCCGTGGCGCAGTGGTAGCGTATGCAGGCTTCGAGCCGGCGGCCAAGGGTTCGATTCCTAGCCGGAGTCAATTTTTACTGACTTCGACTATCGCTTCCGACAGTCTCCCTCCTTCTCCCACTCCCAATGTAACTCCTCCATGTTACAATTTTTGAAAAAAGGTCAGGGAAAAGTCAGGGAAATTAAAAATGGAAAGTCTGTGGCAACCCTGTTCTTGACCCCCACATTACATATGCCCTTATTGGTTTCTGTGACATAGGTCCTTCTTGACCCCAACATGACGTACGCCCTTTTGGACTCTCGTGTGACACACGCCCTTTTTAATGCCCATGGCCTTTTTTACCCCCACTAGACATACGCCCTTTTTGAACCTCAGATGACATACGTCCCTTTTGAAAGTTTTGACTCTCACATGACATACGCCCTTTTAAACCCTCGTGTAACATACGTCTATTGGACCCTCACGTGACATACGCACTTCTTAACCCCTACGTGACATACGCCCTTCTTGACCCCTACATGACATACGCTCTTTTGGACTCTCGTATGCCTATACGCCCTTCTTGACCACCACATGACATATGCCTTTTTGGACCCACAAGTGATATATGCCCTTCTGGACTCCTAAAAGACATACACTCTTTTTGATTCCCACGAGACATATGCCCTTTTTGTACCTTCATGATATACGCCCTTTTTTACCCCCACTAGACATACACCCTTTTGGACTTTCGTGTAACATACGATGGACATACGCCCTTTTCGACCCCTCACGAGACTTATGCCCTGTTTGAACCTTACATGACAAACACGTGAGGTACGCCGTTATTGATCCCTCCATCAATCAGGTGATTGGTCTTTAGCCAATTTTAATGAAATTAAGATCATTCATTACATATATTTTGTAGCTGATATTTAAATTTATTTAAAAATAGAAATAGAAAATAATAGGGAGATCAATAATATTAATAATTTAATTAATTAAGTAATTAATAATTCTATCAATATTAGAAACCATAGAATTCATCAGAATCTTAAATAATGCTGGGTATAGGCGCACGAAGCGCGCAGCCTCCATTGTCCTTTCTATAAGAAAGTATTTGTAAAAGAAAAAATAATAAAAAACAGATTTTTTTCCCCATAGTTTCAAATAACACACACAGAAAATAGGTTTAAAATTGAATACGAACCTGGAACTGATGAATATTGAAAGTATCTCGCTCCATTGCAATCGAGAAGGGAGTGGGATGGTAAATGAGAAATAATAAATATCATAGCGTAAAAGCGTTCAACGAATCGTAACGATTCGCGACTAGAGGGTACTCGATTGCGACCATATCCAGCAGACCAGTGACGAATAGCTTATTCTCGTATATGAAAAGTCACACAGTTACATATTTACACAGTTGCACAGAGTTTTGCGCTCTTGGGGTTGGTTTGATTTTTCAAATCGTACGTAATAACGCCCAGTCAACTCCACGATACTCTGGTCGCTTTGTATCGGGAGAAGGAGAAGAGGGGGGGGGAGGCCATTCGTTGAAAATGCGACCGACATTATTACCGGTCAAACGCACGCCGGAATATGTAAATCGTTTCTGGCGGAAGGCCGGGTTTACTCGGCCGGTAAATAAAAGGGGCCACGGGCGGATTTACACGGGTTTCGATTCGCGCCCAGGAGGGGAAAAAAAAAGGATAGTTTATTAGTCCGCCCACTACCGACGACTGGTTTTACCGAGTATAAATATACGATAAACGAGGGGGACAGGGAGACACCGGGAGGCGGAGATATTTGTCGAATTACACGAGCGACTGTCGAACCAACGAACCGAATGAAAATTGCACTCGTTTCATCTCGGTTTGGGGGAAGTAGTCACCCGTAATTTTTTTCGCGAATGTTTCGAAATTTTATTCCCACTTGGATGGCGATGAAATATTTTTAAGTATAAGATTTTGCGTCACTTATTGTTATACAGTTGTGCGGTTTGTAAATTGTCAGGGTGTCTACTACCGGGAAAAACCGGAAATACGCCTGGAATTTTTTTTCAAGAACCTACTTTTATAACTTATTTTTGTTTTCTGTCATAGCAAATAAGGGGTTGTGCATAAATTACGTTGAGCTTTTGGGGGAGGGGGGGGGGGGTTCAGTCAAAACCTACGGATAGTGATACAGATAGTACATTGTTAGCCTGCGCTTGTCAACGCGGGGGGGAGGGGGGGCTAAATATCCGGAAAAATCCTCAACGTAATTTATGCACAGCCCCTAATGTCTACCAAAGAAATGAGTTAATACACTTCAGTTATTGTTTCATATTTTATAATCTGATTGAGTAACTTAGTTACTCAAAATTAAGTCTGATTAGTTGAGTGAATACTTGCTAAATAAATAGTTTATTCTTAAAAAGAGTAAAAGTATTATTCTATTCTAAAAAGATGATTGAGTCGAAGTCGAAATATCGTAACGCCTATTCCGCACTCCGAGTTTCTCGTGTGTCGTGTTAGTATCGATAGGGACTTTTGACAGTCGATACTTGCCGATCGTTTATTTGAATTTGGCTTCGTTAATCATCATTTTATCATGAGTCTAAACTCGAAATACATCGAAAATCTTGGATTTAAAAAAGCAGTTTTATGGTAATATTAAAAATAAACAATTAACTAATTTATTATGTCTAATTAATAAATTAATTTAATAATTAATTAACCAATTTTTCAAATAATACTGTACACAACTATAAATACGGTACTTTTTCAGAAAACAAAACCACAATTAAACATCAATACAACTGTAAACGTAGTTAATTTTGAAAACAATCTAACAACTATTATTTTTTATAAAGCAAAACACATGTTGTAATTATTTAATTTATAAAATTGTGACGTCCGAGATAAAAGACGCACTTACCTGTATTATATTATTAGAATATTCTTCGTTTTCTATCCGGTAACAAAGTAAGATAATAGAATTATCACACCGTGCTACTATAGGATAACTGAACAGAGATATGTTATAATATAAAACATTTATTTCTTAATAATTACAAGGGGGAGGTTTATAACAGTTACAATAATTCGGAGCAGAAGAGCCGTGTCAAGAATCCTTTTAGTGCAGCATGAAAAATGTTGATAACATTAAGAATTGTGTAAATGGAGTTAAATTGGATAATAAAATCGGGGACTTACCGTTTAGCCTTGTGGCTGGAACTTTTCTCTGGAGAACTCTGCGTTGACGGATGGTCCCTAGTTTGACTGGTAGTGGTCCCTGGACCTTGCTGCGTAGTCGTCAGGTTGGTCCTTGTACTGGTTCACCTTTGGGCTAGAATTCGTTCTGGATCTCGTCTCGTAGCTTGAAGCTCGGCGAAGACGTCTAATGATTAACTACTGAAGGATCACGGTGACAACGTATACTGGTAGAGTATAGATAGTATAGAGTCACGATGGTGACTGATATAGTTGATGGTTCACTGATTGACGTTCACAACGAAGACTGGTACTGGTAGAAGTTCACGGCGGAAACTTACTAACTGGTAGAGGATCTCGACGAAGACTGGTTAAGGATCACGATGAAGACTGACTTCAGTTGTAGAGCGAGACTACTAGTTGAAGGTTCTCGAAGATCTGAGCCCAGCGGCACGGTAAGGAGTCGGATCGTTGATTGACTTCGGAGGCCAACGGCACGGTGAGGAGTCGGATCTTTGACTGACTTGACCCGCGGATTTCTCTCTTCTTATAGTACTTTTTTAAGGGGGCGAAAATCTTAAAAGGGGGTGACCCTTTGGGGTCCACGATGACGCATAGTTTTTAGTGTCTGCTGACCAATATCAAAAGACGAGGCGCATGCACTTTCCCCAAATCCTATTTGTCAGAATTCTCATTTGACCGAATCTCATATTACCGACTCAACAATTCGTCGAATTT